>PVLD010019341.1:0-36667 GCA_004027595.1 Dinomys branickii
TTTTTTTTTTTTTTTTTTTTCTGTTGTTGAGAGGATCAACTGTCTGACTAAATTTGCATGTCTGTATATGGGTCCATACATCTACAATTCGAAGATATCAATGGATAAAGCAACAACTACTGTTGAGACCATATCACCTTGTCTATAGATTAGTTGTGATTGTACTATTTTCTATGATAATGAGTGTCTGTTTGTCAATATGTTTTTGTACTTTTATGTTTCTAAAATAAAATAAATAAATAAATAAATAAATATAAAAAAACAACAACAACAGTACCCTGACGAACCCCTCAGTATTTTTCAGTGATTTGGTCCGTGTTGTGCAGGTTCTACAGATGCGTGATGGGAATGATGAGATGCTGTTTCACATGTGTGGACATCTAGAGACCCTTTTCCAGCTCCACAGCATGCTCTTCTGTCTCCACGCACGCTCTCCCTCTGGCCCCCGGCCCTGACTGAGGGCGGTGCTCATGCGCACAGCTGCTTACATCCTCTACCTCTTCAAACGAAGCTCTTCCTTTTCATCAATTCATCCATCAAGGGGCCAAAGGCTCCTTTGACATCACACACCAAGAGGCAAAATAAATTGTTCATACAAGTACCGACTGCCATAATCAGTTCAAATCTGTTCCTGAAACTGAAGTCAAACCCCACATATTAAAAGGCAGTAAAATTTGACAGATGGATTTTACTTATTACAAGTCTTTCTGGTAAACTTAAATACATTCAAGTTTTCCTAATGAGACCACCCTCACAGATTAAAATCAATAATGGCCCTCTCTATACTCCTAATTCTCTCCAGAATTCCTCCATTTCTGGCATGTCAAAGTGTCACTGGTATCCCTTACAACCCCAGGAGACAAGCACTTGTACAGCGAGACAGTGAACTCCTCAAAACCCAACTATTAAAAAAAAAGGAGAATATTGTGGAAATACTTTAATTTAGTAAGACTTTAAGATTTTTTAAATTGTGATTCAGAAGGTTTCACAGCAGGACAGAAAAGCAGCTCATCACTCAACCTGACCAGATGCTACAAAGTGCGAGAATTTCCTCCCCATCTGAAAACCTGTTTCTTGCAATGATCCCACAAGTCATTTGCAACTTCAGAACTGCAAAGTTACAAAGGCTCCTTATCTTTCTGAGTTTGCTACCATATATACCTCAAGTAAATGTCATGGTTTATTGGGCTCATATTCTTCGGCTATTTTGGGGGGTTGTCTGAGACAGGGTCATGCTATGTAGTTCAGGCTGGCCATGAGCTCACAGCAATCTTCATGCCTCAGTCTCCCAAGTTTTGGGATTATAAGCACCAACATGCCCAGCTGGGTTCATATTCTTACCCTACCTATCTCTGACATAGTTATATGTGGACATCCAAAATCACCTCTTGCCTTTAATGACAACTCATATACAGACACAGCTTAATTGCCTCCTCCCAGTCCCATAAGGGACTGTGGCAGGGACTGCAGCCGGTACAGTTATTTCAACTTTAGCACCTGTTAGCTCAAAAATGGTACTTCCTGTGAGAAGAATTTCCACTATACATAGTCAGTAATACCACTGATGGTATTCTGTATTCCTTTTCGGCCCCAATGGATATAAATAATTTTAGTATCTCTCCATCGATCATTATTCAGAAAACAAGACAAAACTTGGCTCCCCAGCAATCTCATGAGAGAGGGCATGGGAAATTCAACCCTTAAACAGACCACCTCAGCACGTGAATATTTCAGACAAAACATTTTATGGGCATTCTGGTTGCAGCTCCTATGCTACAGTTATAGCAATGACTGTAGTCCGCGTAACTCATTTTACTGAGATTGCTTTGAGCTGCATGTCTTTGAGCTGCTCACTCAAGCCAACGCTGGTACACAGCCCTCGCAGCGACTTGCGGCCCTCCTCCAGGACCTGTCTCTCTCAGCAAGCTCCATGGGCCCTTTGCACACACGGCTTACTCGTGATGCTGTCTACTACTCTGTGCACATCACACCCGTCCCGCTTAGCCGCTCAGAGACTTCAGAGGAAGTCAAGGTAGGCTTCACAGTTTTATTTCAAACAGATCTCAATGGGGAGATTATTAATCTCCAGGGTTGACTGAAGGCCCACCTTCATGAATGACAAGTGTAAGCTTGCTATCTCATCTTAATCACCTTAATGATACTGCCTACTAGGTCAACCCCAACATTGGTTCTCCAGCCTCAGCCTTCATACTTGGATCCTTACTACTACTGGAATAATCATTTGTGGTTTTCTTATGCTCCTTTAAGCCCTTTGTATGCTTTTCCAGTGGATGCCTCAGGCTGAGGCTACGATAACCTTCCTTCATCAAGGTCAGTACTAATTTCCCGTACACTCCTACCTGATGCTTAGAAACAAAAAAACAAGAGAAAACCTGTAGTGGCCATCAATAGGAAGTGAAAGGTAAAAATGCAGGACAAAAATCACACAGATTATGTGAGGAATGAATCTTGAACAAGAGGTTTAGACTAGTGGGCTGGGGATGTGGCTCAGTGGAAAGGCACTTGCCTGTCACGCACAAGACCCTGAGTTCGATCTCCAGCACCACATACATAAAAAAAAAAAAACCAATAGTAACAATAACAAATAAATAAATTTAAAAAAAAAAAAGAGGTTTAGACTAGTGAAGAGCTGTGCATGGCCAATGTCCTTCCACTTTCCCCAACAAAACTGCTGTGGCCTAAGCTGCTTTTATTCTGTTTTTTACCTCTTCACTCAAATTCTTAATAAAAGGCAGAGAGTACTTGATTTCAGTGCTAATTCGGGGAGCACCAGCGACTTTGGTGTTCTCAGCTGAGACAGCCACTCCGGGTCTCACAGTAACTGACCTGTCTCATGTCTGCACGACCTCTCCTTCTACATGCTGCATGTTTACACACTGCTGCCGTGCAGGACAGGCGTGATGGGGTGACTTTCAGTTAACACATGGGAGGGGCGGGGGACAGAGTGCAGAGTGAAGTCTGCATTAGAGAAGCAGACGTGGAAGCAGAGGAATGTGTTCAAGGTTCAAGAAAGATGACACAGATCAGACAGGGGTCAGGAAGGTAAATCTCTATAATGCGGGAGTCACGGGAAAGTTGCAATACAAATAGAATCTGTATTTTTTGCACATATATATGAATACCCAGTGCTTTTTACACTTCTCTCGATACGTATTACATTCAATACCATATGCACTCCTAACTACAAGACACTGGTTAAAACAATACCACCTACTTGCCCAATTTCTGGTCCGACACAACCTCCCCTTAACATGCGGCTTCCTGTACAACTTGTCACCTACACAGACTGCTTTGTCTTCGGCTGTCACTCTTCCTCCCTTTGTTCTCTGCAAGCGCCTGCCGCTGACACCGCGCACCGCCCTCTGCAGGCCTGGCCAGGGCGCAGCCAGCGCACGCTCTCCACTGCTCTGGGGGGGCTGGCTGGGGACTCACCTGCATCTGCGTGATCCTTTTCCCAGCTGAGGTTCTGCTGTGAGTCACGTGGCAATCTTTTACATCTGCCATAAAGGAGAATTTGCCATTGGAATACAGTTGTTCCTGAAATTTGGGACAAAAATTCAAATTGTTGAGATTTGCAACATGAAAACCTGAACCCATTGTGACAATACGAATACATTTGCAGGATGCATTTTTTAAAAAATGAGACAGGCTTAAAAACTGAAACTAAAAAATTGAGGAAATGATCATTTTCCCTGGTGTTTCCCACTAGCTCTGTAATCTCAGTGTTTTTAACTTACATATCTAACTTCTCTACCTCTTCCCTTCTTTGCTATGCCCCGGTTATCTCACCTTCCTGTGATTTAATATTTCACTAAAAGTAGTAAAGCCTACAAAGGTGTAAGTACCTAAGGTTTTATTTTCTCTGGTATTTGACTCAAATTCATCCTGCATGTGCATCTGTAGCTTCAGTCTCTTTTAATCTCTCTTTTCTTTAGGTTCAAACTGATATGCTGTCTTTAAACATATGAAACTTTTTTCTTTCAATTCCCACTTAATACATAAACATCAATAATGCCACATTCATCATTAAACCAAAGTACAAAATTGTTATTTTGAAGCCAGGCGTGTTGGTGCACTCCTGTAATCCTAACACTTGGGAGGCTGAGGCAAGAAGATCATTACAAATTTGAGACCAGCCTGGGCTACAAAGCAAACTCAAGGCCAGCCTGAACTGTATAGTGAGACCCTATCTCAAAAAGACAGAAAAAATTATTTTGAAAAGTATTAAAGCTGAGTGCAACATTTTAGGAAATTATAAATAATGGGTTATAATTCAAATAAAAAGAAACATAGTAACTAGCATCAAGGCAAAATTGTGAAAATTTAGAGGGATTACTAGGGTGACTTGGAAGAAACAGGACGGCCAGGTGAAAATCAGCAATGAAGGAAACAAAACTGAATACAAATAACTGGATGCGTATGTGTGTTTCATAAACACTCGGCTATGTCCACCGTGGAAATCGTTAGCTGTTGTAAACCCTGATCTGATTTCTCACCTAGAAGAGACAGCAGACAGCAGACAGAGCACAAAGTACCTCTGCAAAGGAGAACTTTTGTGCTTTTCCAAACTAGCCTATCTGTTGTAATTATAAACTCACAAACTCTTACACGGGGAATCTCAGAGCAACAATTTCAAGCTGCTGGGTTTTCCACAAAGCCATTAATGAGGGTTCAACTCCTGCCTCAGGCATGACTCCGGTTCAGTTACATCTCCTCAATCCACCAACTTACTGCAAAGCCATCCTCATCTCTCAGATCCCTGAGTCATGCTCAGTGAAGAATGCCAGTGGGATGGCTGCTGGAGGCCAGAGCAAACGATGTGTGACAGTGGCCACATTGTGAAAACAAAAGTCATTAATTCTTTGACAATTTGAGTTTTAATGACACTCCTTTTTTTCTAATTTTAATATTATTCACTGTCACCTTTTCAAAAAAGTATTAATGTGTATTTTGTGAAATTTGGCTGTTGAGTTCATCATGCTTTCATTGTAGGGTAGCCCCATCATTAGTGTGAATCCTGCTTATGGGAAATGATAAAGAGCAAGATACAGAGGCATGGCAGAGTGAAAACATCTGGTGTTCATGAGTTTAGACAATGCAGTTGTCCTATGATGCAGGTCCCGGAGATGACTTGGCATCTGGCCACTTACAGCCAGGTGGGACGGGAGGCCACATTCTGGCACAGGATCAGGGTTGACACAACAAGCGGCAGGAAGAAGGGCCCTACTTAAACAAAACCACAAGGATCTGGGATAATCTATCTGGCGAGGTCATCACAAGCCAGCCTGTCTGGGAAAGCCTTGTCTACTACCACTGCATACGAGGCACGACTTGGTGTTGTAAAATCTCACATATCTCTTTTTTATTTGAATCATACAAAATTTATAATTGTTACTATCTTATTTTTCATGTAAAATTATCTTAAAGAGTAAAGGGATTACAGTAATTTTACACAAGTATACTTTCTACTTTGACAAGTCATTTGATTTTAATGAAACAAAGCAGCACAACATGCAATCTAAAAATACGTACTTTCTGCATTGTGACTTCAGAACCAAAAATTTCCATAGGTTGACTCACGAGAGTACCAGAAAAATGTTAGTTTCTGCCTTCTGAAGCTGTAACTATTTGGATCCATTGCTGTTGTGAATAAGAGTACCTCACACTCAGCATCAGGGTTTTGGGGGCTAATCCCTTGTTCTGGGGTCTGTCCTATGCACTGAAGATGCTTAGCTGCACCCTATCCTGTACCCAAGAGACACCAATTCACCCTGCCTGTTCCTCCCCAACCATGAGTAACACAGTGCACACATTCTGCAGCTATTACCAGATGACCAAAGTAGGATGATCCACCATTGGAGGACCACAGAATCACTCTGTTGTTCACTGTGTAATTCCTATCCAGAGAAAAAATTACATTCATCGTATACACCTCATAAATCTGCAACCTCTTGACAGTAGCAAACAGTATGTATTAACCCACACGGGAGTGTGGATGAAATGAAGAACTCCCTAAGTAACTGTGCTTACCTTTCCCCATGATGTCCACGGTGCTGAACACGACAGAAAGCACAGTTCACCAGAGAAGCACTGGCTGTCCTTCTCACCTGCAAGATCAGACAATGGTTTCTAAACCTCTGACATTTTCCTGCATATGGTTAATCAGGCATTCTCCTTCCTTTTCCTGATTCTATTTCCGTCATTAAAGTTGCCCCATAATTTCACATACCTAATTTTATTTTTTATTCTTTGCAGGAAGATATACAGACCATAAGTGAAGGGTTTAGGTTAACTACCCCAAAGACAATGGGAAAAATGATGCAGGTGAGCCTGGGAGACCAGTGCGGGATGGAGGACCTGTAAGATCACCAAAGTCATGTGCGTTCAATTTTACTGATGCTTCTCTGGACTTTCTTAAATAGAGAGTATTGCACTTACCTAGGGAAGCGTCACAAGGATCATTAATTATACAATCTCCCCTAGACAGCAGTAGGTGAATTAGGTTTCAAAATGTGTGCACTGAATATCATGAGCCATAAACAAACTAGTAAAGGTAGAATACTGGAGACCCTATAATAATGTACACTGATTGCACTCTATATTTCCTTGCATTTGTACTTTCTATTTTGTCTTCTTTAAAATGAAAACCCTGTGTGGCACCTTGTTAACCAATATGAATTTTCATCTCTTAACTAGACTTGAATTTAACAAAGAGGCATTATTTATTTTTATCCCTGGTTTATTCATTAGGGTTCAAAGAAACTACATATAAAGCTATCAAATAATTATTCTATGCTCAAGTAACATGCAGAAATGATTAATGAATATAAAGAATTTGGGAGGATGTGAAGGGGATAGAAAAGCAGGTATTTAACACACTGATATGCACCCATCTCTAAGATATGCAGGATATCATGAGAACAATAACTAATTTAGCCTTCTTTATTAAGGACTAAAAACACTAAGTGTTTTGGTTGCTAGTTGGGGAAAAAGTTAGTTTTATTTATGTTTTTATTTCTTTACTAATTTCAGTTTGGGAAGTGTTTTAATTTTTCTCTTTCCTTTATGATACAACACATATGTAAACTGAATCACGTATGTTGAAATGTTTCTACTTTGAAGTACAGTGGGGTCTATTAAAGGATGAAAGAAATTAAAGGTCTGACAAATATTCAAAATATTTGTATGAGAAGGATTATTTTATTTATATTAGTAGTGAATTATATTTCATAAGGTGATGTTTATAAATTATTAAAGCATTATTTAAGAGTTTTAAAGTTCCAAATATGTAATATTCAAGGAGTTATGCAAAAATATAATTCTTTGATTTTCAGGAAAGTCTGTCAGAAAATGTGAAGAACACATAGGAAAAAGGATCAATGGTGGATTCTTGAATGACACTGCTTTCAACATAAGTAAAACATAACAGCATATATATGTGTGTGTATATATATACACACATATATACAATTATTTAGTTGAGATTCATGCATACTAAGATGCAGTATTCATTGAAAGTATCTGTACTCAGTGCTTGGGTTTTTGCTAAGAGTTTGGAGATCCTTGGTTTCTGTGAGTGACTCCAGGATCCAATTTATTAATCTGTTGCAGAACCTTGAGTGCATTTGGTCCCTAAATTAGAGAACCACAGAGAAGCGTTAATTTCCTTGTAATTGCTGTTTGAATCATTCTACCTATTTAAGTATCTATCCACTTATATCTCTCTTCCCATCTACATGTCTTATCTCTCTAGTGTATGTACTGTACATGTATGAATCTTTTTTCTTTTAAAGAGAAAAAAACTAACAAAACAACAATGAAGACAAAACAAAAACCACAAAACTGACACATGAGCTCAACACAAAATAACAGGAATTAACAATGGTTGCTACACTACATAGTGTTACCTTCAACAAATCTTATCTCTTCATGAATCTTTGACTCATCGATTGATCTTACAACCATCCAACTCCCTATTCATCCACCCATTTGTCCATCGATCTCCAGTAGTTCAAAATTACTGAAGTCTCCAACTGTTAGGCATTTGTGCTACATTTGCTCCATTTTTGCATGTATGGGGTACCCGGGGAGTATCTGGATCAGTCTAGAGGAATCTGGGCACTTAGCACAATAGGCACAATTCTGTACTGATCTGTACTGAAAAGTATTTTGAAGTTTTAACTGTTCATTAAGCCTCATTTGTGTGGATTCACTACAAATCCTACCTTCCTCCACTATTAATTTTTGCATATGTTAAATTAATTCAGATTGATAAAGATAGTATGTTGTTCAGAAGATATTCTATCTCAGGTTCAAACCTACATAAATTTCACCCTCCATTATATTTGTCTCTTAGATGTTGTCTAAAATATTTTTACTATGACATGTCAATTTATCTTTATTTTATTTATTCATTAAATACAATCTTATTATCTATACATTTAGAATTAGGTATTACCTACTGTGATAAAAATAAAAAAACTACTTTTAATTTGTGGTTCAAGTAGAAGAAGAAAATGAACATATAAATAAGAATCAATCTTATTTGAATGATTTACTTATAAAAATAATGAAATTACTTAATGATGGTGTTTCAGTGAGAAAGAAAAATAAAATTTTAAGGAAATAATGGAGACTTCTGAAAATATGTAGCTCACACAATTTTACCTATCTTGATTACAATAAAGTTAACACAAGTGAAGATTTAAAAAAAGAAACTAGCAAAACCACACTTGTAACCAAAGCTGGAAGTATGCATTACGACCTTAAATTTTGTGATTCATACCTGGGTGACAATCAATATAATCAAGCAAAATTATAATATTAACTGTATTGGTTTCTTAAAAGTAAAATTGATATAATAGTCCATATATATATTCAGTATACACTAAGATATATTGTTATATATTAGATCAACTTACCAGTTGAGAGACAGGGAGTCCACAGTGCTTGTCTGTGTTCTGTAGATCTACAAAACTAGGAAGCTCCTCTGCAAAAGAATTTCTAAATCACGTAACAAGAAGGATTAGCCCTTCCTGAAGGGGCTTGGATGTGGGAAGCCTCAGTGAGCTGCTTGGGGTTCCAGATCCTCCAGCCCTGCACCCCGCCACCACTGTGGAAGGGGCCTTAGACATGGGAAGACCCCCTGCCACCACTACAGGTGGGGCCGTGGACTCAGGAAGCCTGGGTGACCTGTCTGGGTGTCCGCTTCCTCTTGCTCCACCCCCTGCTGCCATCGCAGTAATGGACCTGATTCCCTGAAACTTAGGGAAATTTGAAGACAAAAAGAAGAAGCAAAATGCAACCTCAGCTGAATGTAGCACCCAGAACACGTTCAGGAAACATCAGCATGGACAAACATGGAAGTCAAATGTTTCTGAAATTTCTCAAATGATAACAACTAAAGTAAAAAATCAACTACATCAGGCTATATAGGAAATCAGGTCAGAAATAATTGCTCAGGTAAAAAAAGAAATGACAACCATAATGAAAGAATTGCTGGGCATACCAAAAGAAGATACAGATAAAAAAAACTAGAGGAGCACAGAAAAAAGATGGGAACTTTGAATGAACAGTATAGGAAAGAATTAGAATGCATGAAACAGATTCAAAGAGACATTCAGGAAATTAAAAATTCCATTGAAAGCTGGAAGAACTGCTTAAATGAAACAGAAGATAGACTCTCAGACCTTGAAGATAGCATTGCAGCTAGTGATCATGAAAGAAAAGATCTCTTAAAAATAACAAAGGAACAGCAAATAACAATTCAACAGCTGCAAGATGAAGCAGAGAAAAGTAATATAAGGCTGATATGTGTCAACAAAAGAGCAGGAGGCCACATGAATGACATAAAAAGACTATTTGCAGCAGTAAGAGCAGAAAATTTCCCAAGCGTGGGACTAGAATCTTACATACATATAAGTGAGTCCTGTAGAACCCCAATTAGCTATAACCAAAATAAATGCACACTCAGACATAATAATCAAGATCCAGAAATTGAGCAAAAGAACAAGATACTAAAAGCTATTAGAGAAAAAAAAATCACCTATGAAGAAAAGTTCATCAGAATCATGGCAGACTTCTCAACAGAGACCATCAAGTCAAGAAGATCTTGGAGTGAAGTATTTCAGGTCCTGAAAGAAAACAACTTCCAACCCAGATTGCTGTAACCTGAAAAGCTATCTTTCAAAATTGATGGAGAAATAAGATACTTCCATGACAAAGATCAACAGAAGAAATTCACGAGCACCAAGCCAATCCCACAGAGAGTACTGAAAGATATTATACAAAGAGATAGAAATGATCACAGTCCCAAGACCAACAACAGAAAGGAACTACCAAACAAAGTGTCTTGGTTACTTTACTCTTGTTCCTGAGACAAAATACCCAACACCCAAAATGAAGGAAAGGTTTATTTAGCTTACAGTTTGTGGAGGTTTCAGTCCATATCTGGCTGGTTCTGAGGCAGAGGGGCACATGGCAGAGGGCAAACGTTCATGGCAGCAAACAACCAGCAAAAGGGAGGAACGGCTGGAAGCAGCCTCTTTTCTTCCCTTACACTGTAAACAGCCTACCCCCACCCAGGGGGCATGTAGCTCTCACACAATCTCCAGGCCCTCCTCTTCCACAGGCTCAGGATGTGTACAAAGTAAGCACCCTGGCTCCCTGCTGAGTCACTCAGCCAAACCTCTAGACTCCCCAAGTTGACACAACATATCAATCATAACACAAGGTAAACAGTTAAACAGAGGGGGAATTCAATACATATCACTAATAACCACTAAAATATATGGCCTCAGCTGACCAATCAAAAGAAACAGACTGGCAGATTGGATCAATAAACAAAAACCAACAATATCCTCCATATAAGAAATGCATTTAACTCAAAAGGAAATCCATATACTGAAAGTCAAAGGATGGAAAACAATGCTCTATATGACAGGAACCCAGAAAAAAGCAGGAGTGGCTATTCTATTTGCAGACTTCAAACAAATTGAAGGTGAACTTCAAATAAATTGTCAAAAGAGATAAAGAAGGGCACTATATTCTTGTTAAGAGAAAACTGCAAGAAGAGATAACAATCATAAATAGATATGCACCAAATGTAGAAGCACCAAATTATGTAAGGCAAATTTTAACAGACATGAAAAATCAAATAAGTAATAACACAATTGTAACAGGTGATTTTAACACCCCATTGTCACAAAGAGATAGATCAACTAGACAAAAAATCAGCAAAGAAATAATAGAACTAAACCAATCATGTGAACAAATGGACTTAGTAGACCTTTACAGAGTATTCCACCCAACAACATTAGAATACACATTCTACTCAGCTGCACATGGGATATTCTCTAAAATAGACCACAAGCTAGCACATAGAACATGCTTAAGTAAATGCAAAGGAATTGAAATTATCCCATGCGCATTGTTGGACCACAGTGCAATGAAACTAGAAATAAATGACAAGAAATTGCAAAAACTCCATAAATGCATGGAAATTAAGTAACACTCTGCTGAACAGCCAAAGGGAAACAAAAGAAATTAAAGTAGAAATTAAACACTATCTACAGTCAAACAAAAATGCAGATACAAATTACCAGAATCTGTGGGATGCAATGAAAGCAGTCCTCAGAAGGAAACTTAGAGCAGTGGATTTGCACATCAGAAAAACAGAGTGAACACAAACACGCTTATGTTACACCACAGACTTCTAGGAAAAATACAAGTTAATCTCAAAACCTGAAGAAGGGATGAAATTATAAAGATCAGAGCAGAAATTAACACAATTGAAACTAAGAGAACAATACAAAGAGTTAATGAATCAATGAGTTGGTTCTTTGAAAAAATAAATGAAATTTATGAACCCCTAGCCAACCTTATTAAAAAAGGAAAGAAAAAACCCAAAACCATGCAATAAGTAATAAAAGGGGTGATATCACTACAGATCATGTAAGAACTCAGAATGTCATCAATACCTACTTTGAAAATCTTTACTCTCATCAGATAGAAAACACAGAAAAAACGGAGATTCCTAGATACATATGAATTTCCAAAGCTGAATGAAGACATAAAAAACTCAAAAAATCGTATTTTTACATCCTTCATCCATAAGGACACAGCTACCCTCAAACTCACACCCAAATGCTTTTGTGTCCAGTTTTTCAACCATATTTCTAACAAGTTGCTGACCCACCAGCCACAGTACTGTCTACAGTCAGTGAAGTCTATGTAGGCACACATATAGGGTCACACATCTGGATATTCTTTCTTCCAGTAATATGCATGGCTGGTGCACTGCACAAGGTTCTGTCCACTATGAAGATGTCCTTTCCCCACCGTTCTTCAGTTACGTCCTGGAAAGGGGCGTTAGTTAAGAGCTGTCTACTTTTAAGTGGGCTTACTTTGTTTCCCATAGAAGCATGGGAGATATTCTCTTCTCTAGGGTGACTCTCCTTTATACCACACTGTGCCTTGTCTGATTCCTGTTGTTTGGGGTCCAGTAATCTTGGTCAGTGGTTCACTGAACTACCAAAGTTGAATGATCTTATAGGAATTAAGTCCTATCCTTCCTGGGTCGTTGTTGACCTTGGAGGGCTAGAAAATATTACCTGAGCAATTATTTCTGACCTAATTTCCTCCACAGCCTGATGTAGTTGATTCTTTATTTCAGTTGCTATTGTCTGAGAAATTTCAGGTGTGTGACTCCCAGGTTTTTCCATGATGATGTTTCCTCTTTTCACAGCTATATTCCTTTTTTTGAGGTTTTTCAAAACTCAGTTGTTCACTGTCCAGAAGGATTAGTTGTACCAGCATTGTAACGTGAGCAGCAGGTTTAGCTTTATGACTGTATCTAAATATCAAACACTTTGAAATAGATGCCATGAGAACAGAAATGCTGCTTCTCACTAATCGTTGTCAGAGAAGTTGGATATCTTGAGAATTTTAGCAGGAAAAATTATAATGTTTTACACAGAAAACTAGTGATGGAAGGCAGCAAAACGTGTTAGCGTAACAATTATTATGACATCATTATATTTTCAAGAGAACTAAAATGGAAATAAAAGTTTTAAATCAGACTAATAGGAGAGTAATGATAATTAATACACTGAACATTGTTATTGCCATAGTAGTTAAGCAGAGTAAAAGACAGAATCATAAAATAACATCCAGACAAAATTAGCACACACCTTACTTTTCAACGAACTAAGAAAAACTCACTGTGTAACTATTTTAACTATCTTTCATCTATGCTATGTATCTATATATTTATTTATTTTGCCATTTTGTCTTCCTTTCTTTCCCCTTTCTCCCATTAGTTTCTCTTTTCTTTTAAGCAATTTCTTGCCAATTCACAATATCCACTGTACCTTTGGATCTTATTTACTCTTTCATCTTCTCACCCTAGTGAGGCAATGTGATGTTTACACATGTGAGTCTGATTTATTTCACTTATGAGTATGGTCTCAAGTTGCATCCACTTGTCCTTCTTTATGGCTAAATAGTACTCTATTATATGAAAACCACAGATTTTAATTTATTCCTCAGCTGACGGTCACTTGGGTTGTTTCCAATACTTAGCTATTTTAAACTGTGCTACCATGAACATAGTTGCACATATATAGGTGTAGTACTGTGTTTTTGCTTGTTCTGAAAAAAACCCAAAAGGGGAATAACTGGGTAAAATGGGACCTATAATCCTAGATTTGTAAATAATCTCCACACTGATTTCTACAGTGGTTGCACCAGTCTACACTCCTACTAACAATGGAGGAGAGTTCCTTTTGCCACTCAGCCTTCCCAGCATTTGTTACTGGTTGATTTATTTAAAACAGAAATTCTTCCTGGAGTGAGATGGAATTTCAGTGTTGTTTTCATTCGTCTCTAAGATGACCAGTGATGCTGAACAGTTTCTCATATATTTGTCATTTGTATGTCTTCATCTGAGAAGTGTGTATTCATCTCAGATGTCCATTCTTGGATTGGGTCTTTAAATTTAGGGGCCCTGATATTTTTCAGTTCTTTAAATGTTCTAGATGTAAGCCCTGGGGCTGGGGATATAGCTCAGTGGAATAAGTTCCTGCCTGGCAAGCACAAGGTCCTGAGTTTGATCCCTGGTACTGCAAAAAAAAAAAAAAAAAAAAAAAAGCAGATAGATGTAAGCCCTTCGTCCAAGGAATAACTGCTCTGCCTATAAATTTTTATCATGCTGTGGGTTGTCTTTTTACTGGTGATTTCTTTTGTTGTACAAAAGCTTTTTAATACAGTGAGATTCCATTTGTTGATTCTTTATAGTATTTCTCATGTGGTCTGGGTTTTGTTCAGGAACTCTCACCCTACACCTATGTCTTCAAGAGTTCTACCCATTTTCTCTTCCAGAGATTTAGTGTTTCTGCTTTGCTATTTTGATCTTTGATCCAATTTGACTTTAGTTTAGCACATGGTGGTAGACATGGGTCTAGTTTTAGTCTTTAGCATGTGGAAATCCAGGTTTTCCAGCATCATTTACTAAAGAGACTGTCTTTCTTCCAGTGGGTGTTTTTGTCTTCTTTGGCAAAAATAAGATGGGTGAGTGTATTTGGAGTTGCATCTGCATCTTTTCTTCTCTTACACTGATCTGTAGGTCTGTTTTTGCCAGTGCCATGTTGGTTTTATCACAGTAGCTTTGTAGCATAATTTAGGTCAGTATTATGGTGCCCTCTGACTTGCATTTGTTGCCCCAGATTGCATTTGCAATTCTAGGTATGTTCTTGTTCCACGTCTATTTTAAGAATGTTTTTTTCAAGTTATGTGAGGTATGCTAATTGTATTTAGATTGAGATTGCATTAAATCTGTGTAACAGTTTTGGAAGTAGGGCTATTTTCACTATGTTGGTTCTTCCTATCCATAAGCAGGGAATATCTTTCCATTTTTTAAATATTCTCTTCAATCTCCTTTTTCAGAGTACTGTAAATTTCAATGTATAGATCTTTTACTTCCTTGGTTAGATGGATTCCTAAGTGTTTCATTTTGGGGGGTGTTATTGTAAAGGGCGAGGTTTCCTTAATTTCTCTCTCTGTAACTCTGTTGCTTGTATACAGGAATATTATTGATTTTTTAATATTTACTTTGTATCCAGCTCCATATTGAATTTTAATACTAAATCTACCAATGTTTTGGTGGGGTTTTGGGGATCTTCTATGTGGACTAACATGTCAACTACAAACAATGATAATTTAACTTTCCTTTCTTATCATTCTTTTCTTTCTTTCTCTTGTTTAATTCCTCTGGCTAATGTTCCCAGAACTATATTGAATAGGTGTGGTGATGATGAACATCATTGTATTGCTTCTGATTTTAGAGTGAAAGCTTTTAGTTTTTGACCATTTACTATGATGTTATTTGTTGATTTGTCATAGATGGATTTTATCAGATTAAGGTAAAGACCATCTGTTCCAATTTCCTGTAAGGTTTTTGTCATGAATTGGTGTTGGACTTTGTCAAATGCTTTTTCTGCATCTATTGAGATGATCATGTGTTTTTTTCCTTTCATTCTGTTAATATTGTGCATTACATTTATTGATTTGCCTATGTTGAACTACCCTGGTATCCCTGGGATGAATCCAACTTGTTCATGGTGCACTACTGCTTAATAATTTGCTGCATTGTTTGCTAGTAATTTATTGAGGATTGTGTGTTTAAGCTCATTAGGGCTTCCAGTTATTTCTGATTTGCTTCTTCTCTGGTTTTGGAATCAAGCTAATACTTGTGTCTAGGAATAATTTTGGAAGTATTGCTTCCCTTTCAATTTCCTTAAATATTTTCAGCAGGAATGGCATTAATTTCTCCCTATATTTCTTCCAGATTTCAACAGTGAATACACCAAGGCCAGGAATTTTTGTTGGTAGATTTTTAAATACATTTTCAGTTTAATTGGCTGATATCAGATTATTTAGAATTTTTATATCTTCTTGATTTAGTTTTGGTATTTGATTATGCCTAGGAATCTGTCCATTTCTTCTGTGCTTTCTTATTATATTTGGTAGTTTGAATAACTAATTTTAAGACAACATTATGCAATATAACAATCATTGGACAATTCCTACCATCATGTTTAGTGAAGCTCTGTATCATTTCTAATGTTTTTTTAATTATTCTTATTCTCTTTAATGGTTTACTCAATCTTGCATTCTTACAACTGGTAATCTGTGAAACTACATTGAAGATATCAATATGTAATATGACAACCACTGTTAATTCCTGTTTTGTTTTGAAACTCTATATCATTTTTATTTTTGTGTTGTTTTATGTTGCTGTCATTTTTATTTTCTATAAAATAAAAAAATATTGAAAAAGAATAGAGGTTCTCATGCTAGGTACTGATAAACTGGATTTTTGTAGGATCCATTGTGATTTCCCCCTTTTCATTCCTAATTGCTTAAATTTATGTTTATTTCTTTTTGATGAGTTTGGCTAATGGTTTATCAATTTTATTCTTTCAAAGAACCAACTTTTCATTAATCCTTTGTATTGCTTTCTTAGTCTCAATTGCATTGAATTCTGCTCTATCTTTATACTTTCCTCATTATGAGTCTTGGGTTTGATTTGTTCTTCTTATTTTAGAAGATGGGGGTTCAGTATTATGTTGTTTATTTCAGCTTATTTATTTTTCCTAATGTGAGAGTTCACCACTATAACTTTCCCTTATAGGACTATTTTTATTGCATCCCATAAGTTTCAATAAGCTGTATCAGCCTTATCATTTAATTATATATAGTTTAATTTCATCTGTGAACCGCTGGTGTTCAGAAGGGTGTTTTATTCTTATGTGTTAATGTAGTTTTTGTGATCTGTCATTGATTTCGTTTCATTACACTGTGGTTAGATATAATGCATGGGATGATATCACTTCCTCTACATTTACTTAGGCATGTTTTGTGGGTTAATATGTGGCCTATTTTGAAGAATGTCCCATGTACAGCTGAGAAAAAATGTGCATTCTGATGTGTTGGGGTGGAACACTCTGTAGACATCTACTAAGTCCATTTATTCTCAGGCTTGGTTTAATTTTAATATTTTTGTTGATTTTTTGTCTAGTTGATCTATCTACTGGTGAGAGAATTAGTGCTTCTTTTTTCATGTGTTCATTTTTTTATGTAGTTGGGTGCACAGGTGTGTGGAGCACATAGATTGATAATTGTATCTCTTCCGCCTGGAGTTGCCCCTTAACAAGTATGTAGTGACCTTTTTGTCTTTTTTGATCAGTTTTGACTTAAAGTTTACATTGTCTGCAGATAGAATAAATACCCCTGCTTTATTCTGATTTCCTATAGCATGGACAATTGTTTTCCAACTGTTGTAGCCAAAGTTTGCAAGGGAAACAATACAAGACATAATTTACAGTATTATTATATAATAGTCACCCAAAGAGTCAATTTCAAAGGAGTGCAAGAATTTTTCCACACACTAAAGTCCTAAAGAATCCAGCTGAGGGCCTGGATCCCACAGCAATGTCCTTCATGAGTCCAGATGAAGACCTAGAGTCCATGACAATGTCCTCCATGAATCCAACTAGAGGCCAGGAGCGCACAACAATGGCTCATCCAAACCTGTGTCAAGGATCTGTGCTAAGAAGGCCTAAAGGTCAGTGGTGAAAACTGAAATGTCTGTCAGAGGGATGAAGGATCTGTGCCAGTAGTCTGAGGGATTGGCACTGGAGTCAGGAAGTGACACTCAAAGTGAGGACCAGCACTCCCCACAAAATACCACAGCTATCCTCAGCAACAGTGAGGTCCCAAGCTTCTCTGATGATGAGAACAAGCAAATTCCTATCAGGAAATCCACTGTAACAAGTTTCTCCAGGAGACTGAACAGTTCACCATCTTCCCCTCCAGAGCCAGGAAGTGATGCTCAAATAAGGACCAAATCTCCCAAGGGAACCACAGCCATTCTCAGTGACAAGGTCCTGATATCCTCTGCCAATGAGAAGAGTTCCTATTAGGAAAGGCACTGTGACAAACTGCTCCAGAAGATCCAACAGACCAAGAAAACCAACAGTCCCAGGAGAACCAGCAACTCCCTAACAATACCTCTTCTTTTTCACAAGTTCTTTTTGTTTTGTTGACAAAATCCTCAGATGGGCCTTTCACATCCAGCCCCACACTGATTCAGTTCATCTGGGTGTAACAAGTTGACCACCACCTGATAATCTACCAGAGCATTCTTTGACTTTTAGTCTACGAATTTCTTTCTGGGTTCAAAGTGTTTCTTGAATGCAGCATATTGTTGGATCTTGTTTCTTGATTCATTTTGCCAGGTTTCTTTTGATTAATGAGTTCAGACTATTTACATTGATGATTGTAACTGTTATGCATTGGCGTATTTTTTCATGTTATTTTCCTGTTGTTGATTCCTTTTCTTGCTCCTCTGTTTAATTGCTTTCCCTGACTGGTGGCTCCTTTCTATTGGTGTTCTTGTGTTTGTGGTCTTCATGATCTCTTTGTACTATATCCTTCAGAGCATTCTGTGGAGCTTTTTGATGGTCATAAATTTCTTCAATTGTTCTTTCTCATGGAAATATCTTATTTTTCCATTCACTTTTGAAACAGTTTTGTGAGCTAGAATGATCTGTGTTGAAGATTGTTTTCTTTTAGGTCTTGAAATACCTCACTCCAAGCTCTTCTTGATTTGCATGTTTGTGTTGAGAAGTCTGCTGTGATTTTCATGGGCTTTCCTTTGTAAGTGATTTTTTTCTGTAGCTGTTTTTAATATTTTTTCTTGTGTTGGATTTCTGGAATCTTGATTATTATATGCTTTGTTATGGATTTATTTTTGTCATGGCTAGTTGGTATTCTATAGTCTTCATTTATTTGCATGTCAAATTCTTTATGAATGTGTGGGAAGTTTTCCGCCATTATTTCTATAAAGAAGTCTTTTTATGGCTTTTGTTCTGTCTCCAGCTTTTTCACTAACTCCAATCAATCTTATGTTGGTCTTTTTGCTTCATTTATAGGAGCCTGATTTATTTTGAGGAGACTTTTATTGTTTTTAACACCTCTGTCTCTTCAGGTTGCTAGTCATAATTGTGTCTTCTAGATCTGATATTCTAGCCTCACCTTCATTCAGTCTGGTGTATATACTTTTAATGGAGTTTATAATCTCCTGTTTGGATTTCTGTTTGGATCTATTTCAATGATTACATTTTTTTTTCTATGTTGGGCCTTCATGGTTTCCATCATTTTCCTTAGCTCCTCTATATTTTTATCTGTATCAGCTCATCATATTTTGTAATGAAAGCACTGGGTGAGCCCAAGGCATTTTCTGATCCTGATGTTTACCAGGCTAGTAATTGTATTTATTTTTATTCCTATACATAATTTTGATTTACACTGTAATTTTCTTTCTTTGATGTGAAGACATAGTATTGCTCTGAACAATCATGCTAAAATAATGCTCCCAATCATGCCAAAAATTTGAATAATCAATTGATAAAACATTACAAATTCAGAGACATTGGTATAGTTTGTCATTTTTAGAATTAACAGTGAGCCTTGTACAGTCCCAAAGCTTTGGAAAAATTTAATCTTTGCAACTGCATGTGATGAGGGGATAACATC
Organism: Dinomys branickii; assembly: GCA_004027595.1. Classification (NCBI taxonomy): domain Eukaryota; kingdom Metazoa; phylum Chordata; class Mammalia; order Rodentia; family Dinomyidae; genus Dinomys; species Dinomys branickii. The sequence goes on from PVLD010019341.1 coordinate 19,618, forward strand.
ACACTGACTTCACACATGAAGAGTAGGATACAGAGAAGCCAAATTGTTGCCCAAGAGCACACACCTACTGGGTGTTGCCTGGGAGTCAACCCCCACAGCTCGAGTGCAGAATCTGTGTGCTTCTACTCTGCTTCACTGATCTGACCTTAATCGACATAAAAATTGGGTACTCATTAATTTTTTTTCATTTCTGAAGATTCAACATAGGAAATGGTAAGCAACAGTAACACTGCATGACTCTGAAACCTGCTAAGGATCAGCACCTTAGGAGGCTGAGGCAGGAGGACAATTTTGAGCCCAGCTTGGGTAACTTAAGTGAAGTGATATCTTGCCTCAAAATGAAAAACAGAAAAAGGGTTGAGGATGTAGCTCAGTGTGAAGGCCATGTTCAATCCTCAGTACAAGAAAAAATTACATATTCATGATTGTGTGTGAACATACATGTATATATGTAAGAGTACATACACGTGTGTGTGTGTGTGTGTGTGTGTGTGTGTGTGTGTAATAGTTGAAAATATGGTGAATGGGTAAACAGTAATGGATGCTTATCCTATAGTTCTTGACACTTTCTGAAGCAGTTCTGGAAGTTCTTTCTTTTTAGTTACTGTTGTGGCTGCCCCAGTGTTTTAAATCCACTCAAAATGTCTACTTTTCATGGTTATTCTTACTTTGGACAAGAAGCAGAAGTCACATGGAGCCAGATCCAGTAAAAAGGTGGGTAAAGACACACAGTGATGTCTTTATGAAACTGTCTCCCAGTCTGAGGCACCTGGCAGCAGCATTCACCGCGCTTCTGGTCATACCCCATAGACACTCACAGAATCGACTTCCAGAACGGCTTTACAGAGTAGGAAGGACGACAGAATAAGGGTGTTCAAAGCAAGGGGATTAAAGGCAATAATAAACTTTTAAAATTTAAGGTATAACTATTATGGACAGACTTATTTCACGGTTTATGGTAAACATTTTAATGAATATAAAACAAATCCTTTAATATCTCCAGACTACTGAAGGACCAAAAGAAATGTAACTGTACCTGTCATCTAATTACAGATTTTTGTCTCTAGCAAAACTTGTTCAAAGTGCACCATCAGTTCAAATACTTAATATGTAGACAGGTATGTTTTACATGCTTGTAATATAAAAATACTGTTTCTAAAAAAATACAAGGTAACAAATTTCAAATTAAACCAGTATGAGCGTAAGTATTTTCCCACTAATTTAGGGCAAGAGCACATGAATCAACGGAACTGCACAGCAACTGACAAAACAAGGTCCCGCAGCACAAGCAGCCCGGAGCCGACGCGCTTCCTCTGGCCGCTTCACCGCAGCAAGCAGTCCCCAGCCAGGAGCCCTGCAGAAATCACTTTATCGTTTCTGACAGGAAAGCATTTCAGATTAAATACCCTGTCTTTGACCTAAAATGAACAATAACATTTAAGTCACATGTTGCAGGTGGTTTAATTGAAGGGTTAATGAAGCTGTGGAGAAATGCGACTGCACAGGTAAGTACCACAGTGCTAACCGTGACACAAAGCTACAATATTTAGCCATTCAATACGAGGCTGTAATCTAGTAATATTTACTATCATGCCAAAAATTGGCAAAACATGTACCTTACTGCTTCTAAGTTGTATGTCAGGAGAAAAATCATAGGGAAACACGGGTTTCAATGTCTGAATTTTGGAAAAACAAATGCCTATTACTTTTACAATTTAAAAAGAGCTAAAAGCAGATCTAGTGATATCATAGGATATACAAATATGCATGCCAATAGCAACCTACATGAACCAAAATCGAAATAAAATCCTAATATTTTCTAACAAACATTAAGTTCAAAATTGTTAAAAAGGAAATAAAGTAAGCAAATGATGAAATGTGGTCATTTTTCATTCAAGGGTACAGAAGCTCTCTAATTTAAAACCTAATTTTTATTTTGTACAACATTCTTAATAGTTTTACTGGTAGTTAACCTTAAAATGCTACAAAATACTATGAATTAAATGTCTGACAGATACAAAAGACATCAGATCACTTTGGGGTAAAATTGCATTAAAATATTTTACATTTCAAAGAAAAAGTACACACTGAGAGTCCTTTTTGAAAAATCAAGTTTTCTAATAAAGAATTTCTCTTTTTATGAAAACAAAACATTTTTCTTGAACTTTTTTTTGTCTGAGACAGGATCTCACTGTACAGTTCAGGCTGACCTTGAGCTCACTTTGTAGCCCAGGTTGGTCTCAAACTTGCAAAGATCCTCCTGCCTGAGCCTCCCAACTGCTGGGATTACAGGCGTGTGTCACCTGGCCCAGCTCTTCTTGAACATTTGTATATAAATTTCACCAAGTTTGAAATTCCTATAGAGACAGGCCTAACCAGGCAAAACATGTAAGGCAATGTACATATAACTTTAGAAGGCTAAACACGGTACTGCTGCATAGATTTAATATTACTACATAGGTTCGACATTTATTGCAAAACTATATATGCTAACCTCATTTGAAAACTGCAGTTCAATTACTGTAATTGTACTTATAGACAGGAGCGCCACCTTGTGGCACAATAAGCACTTTGAGGGAGGAAAGTCTGCTCACCCAGAACAGGGAGCACTCCAAAAGCTCCAGGGCACCAGCAATATACTAGATTCTGACCCATACAGCGATTATTTGTTAAATTGCATGACCTCTCTATTTATTGCAGGTAGTAAGTTCAGAATCTTATGAAAAAATGTTTTACAGGTTCCTGATTTAAAGATCGCCTACCTAGATGCCTGGCTTTTCTAAGCAGTCCTACTTCCTAGAACTTCCCAGAAGCTCAGTCCATTCACTTGGTATCTGCATGATAGGGAACAAGACACCAGGAAGAGACTTACTCTTTGGTAAACATGGGAAGATCCTCTACAAATGTTTTCCTCAGCATATTTTCATTACTTCTTTCTCACGGCCTTCAAAAGCAATTGTAATTGCTCTGGAATCATCTGAAAGATTTCTACACATTGACATCAACAGCTCTGAAAACTGCCACATAGAAACAAACAAGATTTTGGTGCCTCAGTACAGAAAATCAAGGAGATGTGTCACACTTAACTATGCAACAATATTTAATCAAGAAGGCTTTTCTTTACCATTTCAATTCACCGTATTTCTAGGGCCTGATGCACACAAACTAGTCACAAAATGAGTTAGTTGCAGAGATTTCTTTTTCTGTAACTACATGAAATCACTTTTCTTGGCAGCTCATTGCATCATGTTAAGTAGATCTCATACCCTAGAGACACTTTTTAAAGAGAAAAGGCCTCACTCCTTCCCAGGAACCCATAAGGGTGCATTAGGGACCACACCTCCACTCTCACCCTCGCCCAGGAACACATCAGCAACAGCCACGCGCTGAAGCTCCCCGCTGCTCAGTCTAAGCTGGGTGTCCTGGGCAGGGAGTTTTGGTGGTTTCACATAGTGGATTTTACTTTTTACTTTAAGGATATCCAGAACCTCTAAGAAATTATTAAAACTATGAAGGGGTTAATTTTATTTTTGAGACAGTCTTGCAATGTAGTTCAGGCTGGTTTCGAACTCAACTCTTCTGCCCCAGCTTCCTGAGTGCTGGAATTACAAGCGCCACACACCTAGCAAGGTTAAATTTTATAAAGCTCTTTCCTTCAATTTTGACTAAATATAACACTGAGATATTAACATAGTCTTTGATCATAAAGCAGAAATGGATTATAGTGGATTTATTTTAATTCCTAATCAAGGATAATCTTCAGACAAAGTTTTTACTGAGATAAATATTAACATGTCAGAAAAATATTTTAAATTGTACAGAACATCCTCACATAATAACAACCAGATTAAAAAATAAGGAGAACCAATAGTATATTTATGTCATTAAAACAGGTATATTAATCTTAATAGAGTCATGTGAGTCATGTTCAGGAAATTATATTTAAAACATAAAGCCCTTATACATTAGTTTCTGTTAAGTAAGTCTTCAGATTGCTCAGTTAAGAGCAACAGTTAAAAAGTCCTCAACTGTAAACTCATCTTGCAATGTCTGTTTTTCCTGTATAAATATATTATCTTCTGTTTCTTCGTAAAGAATTAATGCTCATGAAAGGGTCATCATCATCGTCCTGAAATGACACAGGAATTTCAAGTCAGTGACTGCTCCATCCTTCTCTGAGGGAAGACAAGCACTCTCACAGCAAAACAGCACCAAGCCGGAGCCACCTGCTCTCTTCACCTAGAGTAGATTTCATTGTTGTTCTCTTTATAAATGTGAAATACTTAAGTCCAATTCAATTCTTAGTGAACACTAAAAACAAAATTTTCTCCAGTAATATATGTGTGTGTATATATCTACAATTGCAGAATATATATTTCCTTAACCATAAACCTTAATCTATGCAAATGAGGTATGTTAATCCAGGGGGAAGAAATTAAACTGTATCTTTTTTGGTTTGTGAATATCAGTAGCTTTTTAAATTTATGATTTATTACAGGTGATTGCTGTTCTGGACATTCAGCCAAAACATAATGAAGCTCCCTGGTGCAGAGCTAACTCAAAAAAATGGCTGTAAGTCTTAGTTACCATTATGCATTCAACATCCAAAGTAAAGAGCTACTCTCAAACTGATGCAGGAAATCACCTAGACAAGCAATCTTTCAAACACTTTTTTGGAAAAAGTATAAGGAATTATTTCAAAAGTTCCCATGCTGATGGACTGAAGATTATATGCAGAGGAAGAACAGAGGAACACGAAATATTAACCATGAAGTTAATTAAAGGGAACGAAAACAACCAACCTCAGATAAGCCCAAGTTACATAAATTGATTATATTCTGTAACTAAATATTCAGAAGATAAAAATAAATTTATAAATTTCAGATTTATGTTTTCATTAAAACCTATAAAACAAATTATTTCTTGATGTTGGACCTTACTAGTGGCACTAACAAATTCAAACGTTAGCTAAAGTAACAATCTCATGAGAAATGGGCATCTTGAAAAATACAAATTGACTTCCGTAATGTTAAAACTCGAAGGCAGAAACTTACCACAGATAAATCCAACATGAAGTACAGGATAGAATCTGCTAATAGTTCTTCTTTAAGTGAAACAAACTAGCAGTTCGTTTAACCTTTAACCATGTACGTATCTAGACACCTTGCTCATTTTCGCATGGGAGCAACATGCCAGCATTTCATAGACAGGCTGGGCTCCTGCTGCCACTTTGCTTTGAAGCCTGACCTATGGAGCGCCTTCGCAAGCTTTCTAAAATTACATAAAAGATAGATAATAAGAAATATGGCAAGAGATCTCCTGCAAATGGAAAGGGGACCAAGAGGTGCAGAGAGACCAGGGGAAGGGGTGAGAAAAGAATTAAGATGTGTGGTGTACATGCACCAACTCCACATAAGGAATGTGATCTTTATGTACTGTAAACTTGTACTAATAAAAAACTAAAAACTGAAAAAAATCAGAGCTGAGACAGAAGGCACACGACAGCAGCAGTGGATGCTCTGAGGGAAAGAGGGAAGTCACAGGCGAGGCTGTGCATCCACGTCAAGGACACACTGCGAAGTGGAACAGGCCAGTCACAAAATGGGAAAGACACTGATTGCAGTGATGGTACCTGGGGCAGACACAAGACAGAGCCGAACGTCAGAGGGGAGGGGCTGGGGCCAGGGGGACGGGCAACTTGGAAAATCCAGTTATGCCGGACTGTAACTTTTAAAGTTTCTGCATGAAACTCATATATGTTACAGGAACAAGAATTTGAAGAGAAAAAACTTTGTTGTTGTTCCACTCTTATGGGCATTTCAAAATAGAACACTAGGCATTTAATGATTAAGGGGTATACAGTTTCAGTTTGGCAAGTGAAAAAGCTCAAAAGATCTGTCTCACAACAATGAATATATTTAACACTACTTAACTGTATACATCATGGATAAGATGGATTTTAAAAAATGGTTAAGATGGTAACTTTTATGTTAGGTGCTTTTACTATAATTAAAAAATCTTTTAAATGAAAAATAAATAAATGAAAGGGAGACAAACCTAAAAGAAATACTTTCAAGCAATTTAACAAAAACTTGCAAAAGCCCTTCCAACAACAGTCATGCAGGAAAGGGAAAGGCCAGGATTTTTCAGTCCTGTAGCTTTAACTCAACTTCATTGAAACATAGGTAACACAGACAAGAGCAAGTACTAATTATACCTCTTCCTGTCCCTCTGCATTTAAGTTAGAGGACATTTTAGTTTATGAGTTAGTTTTTCCCAGACAGCATTCTGGTCAATGTCCAAGTACTTCTGACATGAAAATCACCACCAGGTCTTATGTGCAGCGCAGAGCTGACCCTTCATAAGCACTCTGTTAGAGTAACGCTAAAGCTCTTCCACGGTCATCACCATCATCTCCGCAAATATAAATGGCAGAAGCTAAAAGAAAAACCACTCTCATCCATTAATAGGGCAAATTAAGTAGGAGCTGAGTGGACACTGTATTTTAACAAGCTGCTTAATTACATTGCTGAACAGTTCAACAGTGCTACTTTTTGATTTTTAACATTATAGTTCAAAGGAAGGCGAACTTTTCTTAAAAAAATAACTTTCAGTAACTAGCTAGCAGCCTCTAACTTAAAATTTAAAAACAGTTTAAAATTTAACATTATTATTTTATTACCTCTTCTGATTCAAAATCCACCCCCTTAGCTATTTGGCTCTGAGACGTGTGTTTGCTGGATGATGCGCTTGACCACCTGCGGGGAAGTGAAAAGGAAAAGCCAAAGACAATGAACTAGGGCATCGATCAAAAACACATTTCTAGATAATTCCCTTGCATCTACATTACAGGCAATAAAAACTTAACGGTAAGAGAAAGATCTCTAGAGCCAGGGTTTGGACTGCAGCTTTTCCCTTTACTAGCTATGTGGCTTTAAACAAGTTACTTAAATTCTCTGTGCCTTAATTTCATGTGTAAAATGGGGATAATACTTTTTAAAACATATTTAGTGTATTAATATGCTTAAACCCTTAAAACAGCGCCTAATGTATGAAGCCCCACACAGATGCTTGCTTATTGTCATTAGTTTTTATTACATATGAAAATCGACCTATTACCATTTCCCCACTTCTGAAAACTGTGGCAACATTAAAATGTTCTTACTTCCAATCTGTTCTTTCTACACCAGGATAAAATTATTTTAGGGAAGGGCCACCACTCTCCAGAGCTCTTTCTTCTACCATAGTCCACGCTCTAAGGGAACCATGACCACTCATAATTAAGGGTCTGCATCATAGGATTTCACACATAATTATATACTGGTTTAATCGTACTTTAATGGTCCAATGGGTTCAACTCTTTCCATTACAATTTAAGCTGCCTGAAGGTAGTGACCATATTAAAACATTCATTATGCCTTCCATCAGATCTGTATTATCTCTAATGTTCTTTTAAATTATTATTTTCTTATTTTCTTTAATGGTTTGATCAATCTTCTATTCTTACATCTGGTAATCGGAGCAACTTCAGTGAAGATAACAATATGTAACATAACAACCACTGTTAATCCCTATCATTTGGTTTGAAACCCTGTATCATTTCTAATGTCCTTGCTTTGTGTTGTTTGTATTTTTCTTTTGTACTATTCTCTTTAAAATTAAAAAAAAAAATCACTGTACAAAAAGAAATAAAAACCAGGTTATTTAGAACTCTCTCAGTAGTCCTGGGCCTAAGCCAGGGCCCCACCCCTACTAGGTCCTCGACCACTGCGCTACAGCCTGGCATCTCTGCCAGTGCCGGGACAGGGGTGCACTAAGCTGCCCAAGCTGGCTTTGAGCTAGTGACTCTCCTGCCTTGGGCTTCTGAGTACCTGGAATTTCAGGCATATAAATTCTACGTTATTTAAATTTTCAATTAAAATGCTTGTAATAATGGTGTATGAACTAGGCCTTCATGTGCTTTTTCATTTCTCTACAAACTTTAGTATTTGAAAATAATCCAATAAGCACAGAAAAATGTGTAATTATAAAATTCTGGATAATTTTAATCTTTTCTTTAAGGAAGTCTCTGACCTACCTTTGCTCTGCCTTTGAAGTGGTAGGGACCACGTCTTCTTCCTCGTCTGACTCATCCACCTCAATTACCTAGGGGGAGGGGAACAAATAACAAATACTTTCCTTGTGAATGGAGCGCCTGAAGAAAAATTCCGTAACTGAGTTACAATGTAGCTTTTTTCCATATACAAAAAAGGCACAAAAGGAGCCAGGAACCATGTAAGCAGCAATTATTAACGCAAAAGCCCATGTGAACAAATGAATTCTCTGTTTATACTTTAAAAAAAAAAGCCCATGTGACCTTTTTCAGTGTCCCTCTCCATTCATAAATGGTGTTCCACACTGTGGGTCTAGCTCACTTCTCTCCTGGTCGTCTCAGAAGTCTGGGCTTGGGTTTTGATGAGGAATTAAATCTTCAGTGTTCTGAAGGTGTAAGGTATCAGACTATGTGGGAAGCTCTAAATAGCTTTCTGTATCTTTATACCATTTGTAGGTGTTAAGATCCAATAAAGACATTTCTGATTTCTCATTCCATCAGACAAATACTAACCATTCCTCTACAGCTCATTACTTTGACACCTGACTGTACTATATCTTGACTTGACGGGCAAATGAGGATGAAGCCAAGGACGCAGCTAAACACCCTACAACACATAAGATATTCCTTCGCAAAAGGGAATCATTTGATCTGCAATGTCAATAGGCTTGCTACTGAGAAACTCTTGATACGGGAGGAAGAGTACTGGCTTGGACTTAAGACACATGGAGTTCGAAAGAGAGGGAACAGAAGTCAAGGCCCTACCAGACTCTTTCTGAAATCTGAAGAATAACAGAAGGCCCATGCTAACATCTGGAGCAGAATGCAAAGATCCTTCTGCCACTTATTTTGTCTTGAGTCTACTGATACAGACTCTATTAGGCAATGAACTTGCCTTCAATATTAGTATTCCATGCTATTTTGGGTTCAGCATTCTTATCCTTAAAAATATTACTGTATGTAAATACTTAACAGGTTTCTAAGAGTGTGGACCATTATTACTATTAGAAAAAAGAGAAATAAGAAAAATAACTCCTAGACTCCCTCACTGTAGATAACTGGAAACAGCTTTAATGTTCCATACATTTTCCTCTTTTACTTACTTTGTAAGTCAAAGAACTCACAATTCATAGCGCAGAAAACACAGATTACTAAAATAGAACCTATAAAACTTTCTTACCTCTGAATAATTCTTAGTAGCAACATTACGGGCGGGCTGCTGTCTTGAAGATTTAAAAGCTAGAATATAAAACATGAAATATCCACTGTGTAATTCTTAAAATAGCAAAGTCGATACACTTCTTTAGCTGTAGGTCTTTTAAGTCCCACTTGCAAACATACATGATGATCAGTTATAAAACCATTTATATTTTTTAAAATCAGAAGAGACATGGAATTACATGTTCAATGTCCACCTGTCTCATGCTTTCCTAGTTTACTCAGATATAATAACAAGCAGTATTTACAAATAGACCCACTTTAAATACTATATTATAAAATACCCTAAAGATAAAATGTGATCACCCAGCCAACTGAACCACAAGTTCAGTGAAAATAAGCCGCCTAATCCCTTCCGCTTTTGTAATTAATGATAGGTTTCTGGGGTCATATCAGAAGCTTTCCCACTCTTTTTACTTTGGCAGCCAATATTTAGTCCCTAAAAACTATACTAGGGGCAGCTCCACACACCAGCTTGTCTCACGCTGCATGACGAACCTTCCCTTTGAACTCTTACATTTTCGCTTTGGAAACTTGAAGTTTAGGTAACTTTAATTTTTCCCTTATTTTTTCTTATGCTCAAAACCTAAATTTTAAATATCTATATTTTAAATATCTATATTTTAAATATCACACTACATGATGAACCTTCTCTCTGAACTCTTACATTTTTGCCTTGGAAACTTGAAGTTTAGGTAACTTTAATTTTTCCCTTATTTTTTCTCATGCTCAAAACCTAAATTTTGAATATCTTGAGTTTATTTTCTTATAAGCCTTGCCACTTTGCTAATAGCAAATGTATCTCCCCAAGACAACCCCAACCTAAACAGGACAAAGAAGGGAAGAGGATTTAAAAAACCAAACACCTAACAAACACCTAAAGAATCCTTCTCCTAGGCAAAAGACCTCGGGAATCTTTCTACCTCACCTATATTACTTGTTTCATGTTTCCCTTTCCGGGTTCTATCCCAGCCCTGTAATGTCTATCTAAGAGAAAAGATGGAAGGCAAGAGTAAAGTCCTCATCTGCTTCCTCAATTACTGGCCTCACACCCTGCTTTACTAAAAAGCCCAGAGTGGGCAAATGAACAGAAAAGCCAGCGATCATGAGGCTTTCAGAGGCCACCTGTACTCCGAAAACGGGAAACCTTTCCTTCAATCCCCAAAGGACAGTAAAAGATGAATGGACTTTTAAAATAACTGTGAAATAAATTATGAATTAACTTTATCAGAAAAATAAGCACTGTTTTGTCAAGGAGGCGATACATCATGGTGGCTAAGAGGTCTGGTTTTGGAATTACTCATTTTGATTTCCTTCCTAGTTGGGTGACTATGGCCAAATTCCTTGGCTTCTTTAACTCTCAATTTCCTCACCTGTAAAATAGTATTAGTACTTCAGGCAGATAATTGTGGAAAGGATAAAGACGTACTTAATGCAAATTGCTCTGGCAAGTGCCCAGCAGGCAGCAGACGTTTACATCCAGGTGGCTGTAAGAGGCAGGAAATACAGCAGCAGCACTGGTGGAAAACCACACAGGGGGCACAGAGGTGTCTTCTATTTGCTCAGTCGCCATCCTCTCCACACTAACTTCAATGGAAAAATCTGGGCGGTCAACTCTTATTTACAACTGCTGCTGCCCAAAAGTGTAATTTCCACCTTTCTCAACAAAATTTCAGTTGGACAATAAATCTCCATATTGCATCGAGGTTGCTATAAAAGAATTTGACCTTTATTTATCTCTCCACTTCTCCATTTATAATGAGTATCTAGAAGTTATAACTTGAATGTTGCTTCTGTCCCAATCTGATGACAAATACAGTTAATACCCCATGGGTTCTGTGCTAGACTTAAAAAGCACCAAATCTTAACTTGATAAAAATGTTTCATGTGTTCATATTTTTTTAAAAATTAGTTTTTTAAATGCCCATATTGGAAATAATCAGTTAAATTAGCACAACCCTTAGATCAGTTAGATGTAGACCAATTTATACCAATGATATATGTGTAATATGTGTAATAACAGCATGTGAGGAACCATCTGGAGTCTGAAACTATGGGAAACATCAGATCTTATCCTACCTACAGGCAGGCTGACATCACAATGAGTTTCTGCAAATATCTAAGGGGGTACTGTATATATATAGGTTTTAAGGTTGGGGGTATATTTTTAAGGAATCTCAAGAAATCTGGGTAAAATGTTTGGGTTTGAGGCTCCAGGGGCAATCTGCACAAGTTGGTACACAGAGCTGGCATCAGGGGATTCAGGGCAACCTCAGCTTCACATTAAATTTTTTATTGTCCTTGATTCTGATTTACCAGGGTTAGCTATTGCAGTAACAGAGAATCCATTGTTTGTACCAGGCAGCTCAATGTCTCTCTCAGGCCAGTCCTCACAATAGGTAATATTCACCTTGGGTATGGGATACAGCTTTAGAGGTAATGCTTACCAAGCATGTGTGAGGGCCTGGGTTTACTCTCCATCATCATCGAACAAAACAAGTACATACCGTTTACCTTCACAAATTTACTATAAAGCTGCCACTAGCCTAACAGTAGCAACCACCTACTGACCTTTTACCAGGTGCTATTCAGAGTACTGTATCTACTTAAGTTTACTTAAAATAATTTTGCCTTGAACTAGTACCACATTATTAATTTTATATTAAGAGATCTGAGGCTTACTGAATAACCACAATTTATTCTCACTGAAGGCCTAACAAGTACCAATTCTGTACTAGGTAACTCCCATGCATTTTCCTAGCAATCATCAACACAACCAAGGAGGCAGAGCAACCATTACCCCATCTCAGATGATGATACTGAAAGTTGCTAACCATGGAAAACTTAAGTAATCTGCTGACGGATACACAGCTAGTCAATCGGGGAGTTAGGATTCAAACCAAGGTCTTGCCTGACTTTACAACCACTCTCTTAAACCTTTATGCTATATAATCTCTAAATGATTTTCACCCAGTCATTCTCAGACATTGAACGTACATTTACTAGTGCTGTGCCAGGCACAGGGGACATAGTGATGAACCTGAATGATTCAGTCCCTGTTTTCACAGCGCTGACCACATGAGGGCACCAGACTGGACTGAACCCAACCTGACTCCAGAGCTGGCTCTTAATCACAATGTTATGCTGCACAGGGCACCACAGTAAGGTTTTAGGCTAGAATATAATTCAGAAAACCTGAAGCTTCACATTAATTTGGTTTACTGACATTGCCTCTTCTGTAGATGAATATCCTTACTGAAAAAATTTAAGTCTTACTGAAAAAATCTGTAAAGCACAATAACTGGTTTCTTGTAATTGTACACAAAAGGCAGCTTTATTCCACACCGTCAATAGGTAATAGCAGCGGTCATTAAGGGTGCTTTTGGAAGTGTCACTGCGTAGTGGTTCTAGAAAGAACAGACATCAGAAAGTAAAAAGTTTTCTAAACCCCTATGATGCAGAGTCCGTCATATAAAAGAGAGCAGCCACAAGTGTTTCAATTTATAAACAGGGATAAGATAAAAAATAAAATTCAATGTAGGCTAAGTTATTCAGACAGACCCTTCTGCTGAAAACAATCAAAGCTATTTCAAGTACTAAGAAAAAAATTTCCAACGGCATTTGAAAAGCTGATCACATAATAAGGAAGTATTGGGCCAAGGCTGAAGAGTTAGAAGCCAGAAAAAGCAAGCAGTCCGGTTCCCCAGGACACCTGCACTTCAGCGAAAATGTTAACACTTAGACGAAAAGGGAGGGAGCTCCTGCCCAAGGTGGGAGCCCCGCCCCGCCACTTCCTCCCTACCACAGAGACCCTCCAGCAGAGACAGACAAGACTTCACATGCACAGGCTGGCAGACAGGCCCAGATAACCCAGTGGTTATACTACATCAAGTTTAAAGTGATTTAAGACTTGAGGTGGCCTAGAAACCTCAAGCTCAGCTTCGCCCAGTATCTCCATTATTCCTGTAAGTTTCTAAAAACAACAAATAGCAAACCATGCAAGAAAACAAGTCACGACAAATGAAAACCAACAGCAACAGAGGAAAGAAGCCAAAGACATCCCAACATTAGGTTATTAGGCACAAAACATAAAATAAGCATCTTTACTTTGCACATACAAAAAATTAAAGAGGAGCCAGAAACATCACCAGGGAATTTCTAAAAAACTATTAGAAATAAAAGATTGCTGGGTTTGATGGCACATGCCTGTAATCCCAGCATTCAGAGGATTACAGAGAGTTCAAAGCCAGTTTGAGTTATACAGTGAGATGAATGCCAGGCTGGACTATATAACAAGAACCTCTCTCAAACCACCCCCCATAAAAAGAAGACATTAAAAAATTCAAAGGATAGTTTTTAGAACTGATGAATTAGAATAGTGATCAGGTATAATTATTCAGAATTATTCACAGGAGGAGAAAACAAGGTAGGAGAGAAATTGACTCCTGGGAAGATAAAATGAAAAGAACTTACACTAATTTAACCAAAGACCCAGAGGGAAGGTAAAATAGTATAGGAGAGGTTATATCTGAAGGGACAAAAATGAAGCGTTTTCCAGAAATAATAAAAGACACACTGACCTATGAAGTCCAATAAATCCTAAGAAGGTTTAAAAAAACAACAATTATTCCATATTTAGATTTATGATAGCAAAAATACACCCATCCAAGACAGCAAACTAAGGGGAAATAGATTACTTAAGAAAAGCTGCAAGCTTAACTAAAAGCTGATATCTAAACAACAGTGGAAATAAGAAGACTCATTTTAAGTGATTAATTCTACCCTTTGGTGTCAAGGAGCACGTCACAGGAAACAATGCAGGAGGAGGGAAGGCATGCTGAGCTACGGTGAACACAGGCACCCACAACCGGTAACACTATCACCTCCAGGTCAGCCAACTTGGAGCGGTTAACATGGAATTGCCATATATTTTACTCATTTACTACGTTCCTACTTTTCTCACTTTTTTGCACAACATTTCATACATTTCTGCCACAGCATTTTCTGGGCTTTCTGTTCCATTTAAGTTCTCAGAACAAGCCCAGAACGTATCACCATTTCCAACTTACATGTAAAATAACTTAGGACAGTGAGTGGCTTGTCCAAAACTACAACTTCTTCCATGCTGAACTGTGAACTCAGGCTGGACCCTCCACAATACACCATGCTGCCTTTTCTCTCTTTTTTTGCCCTTCTTTGTTTTTGTGTTCCATCTGCCAGAATGAATTCTTTTTTAAAATGTACCTTAAAGACAAGTTTCTGAATCTTAGGGGTTTTCTGAAGCACTGAAAAACATTTTGAGTAAAAACATATCAATAGAATTTCTGGTAAGAAGGTGCTTTATGAGCCCTAAACGATCTGATGTTTGTGTCCTTTCTCTAATGTCCGTGTCCTTCAAGAAAGGTCAAACATTTCCTCTAAAGGAGTGACAACACTTCCTTGTAAGGCAGCTTGCCGTTCCATTTTTATATTAATTAGGCAACTCTGTGTAACACATTCCTCTACTAAGAATCAGTAACTAGCTTTCTAATTTTATACTGCTCTGAAAACTACAAGGAATGATCAAAATATAGGGTGAATGTTTATAAACTTTTTGAAATACCCTTATTACAGGGAAAGGCACACCACCATTAAGCCCCTCAAAATACCTCCCACACACTCACACACACCCTGTCCCCCACTCTCACCACTCTCTGAAGCAGTTCTGGCAGTGCTCCTTCTGAGTGTCTGTGGGGGTAGAACCTGCCAAGTGTCCTACAATGGGTAGGCAGACTCATAAAAACGTGTGTCCCGGCCAACTTTATTCAGTGGATCTGGCACCATCTGACTGGGGCTCTTCCCCAAAATCCAAACACCACGAAACCATTCTGAGTCAATTCAGGACATCAAGGTAGCTACGAGAGCACAACAGGAGACACCAAAGAGGGCATCTGAGCTGCTCCCGAGAGTGGCGAGAGCAGAAGGTGCAGGGAAAATAAAGGGTATTCCGGAGCCCTGTCTTTAACAGCACCATGATCAACTATCAGTTCTGGTTTTTTTTGGCTTTTTGAGGCAGTGTCTTGCTGTGTAGTTCAGGTTCAGGCTGGCCTTGAGCTCAACTACTGGTTCTGGAGTCCAGGAAATATGGGATCAATTGAAGTGCTAGTACTGACCAGTCATGAGACCTTAGGTGAGCTTCCCATTTTTCCAAGGCCTCCATTCCCACTTCTATAAGAGACAATATAAATACCTACTGCACAGAGCTGTGTGTAATGGCCCAAGTACCCTGCTGCTTGCTAGACTGACCCCATGCTTGACCCCCGATTCACCTCAAACAGCTAAAGTCCATGTGCAGTAACATAATTATTGTTCAAAGGTTCCTTCTTCTTTCTCGGAAAGAATTCAAAGAACATTGCCCGTCCCTGCCAGAAACAGGACAGTTACCCAAGCATAAAGTCCCTGCTACACCTGTGTATTCATTGTGGTTTTTGTCTTTATAAGCCCTGCATACAATGGGCTCGGGGCTCTCACTTCTCAGCCTTGAAACAGAGCCATGAGTGGGGGCCGTTGGGCTCAACTATTAAAAGTGCCACTAAATTCTAATTTGGCTGTTTGGGAGTTTATTGTTCTCGGACCCGTCTCATTCGTGGGCTCGTCCAGGATCCCTTCTGGGGTCTCTAGACTCCCAAACGTCTCTTTCAGACAATAGTTCCTCAGAGGCAAGGAGCTCTTTGTTTCAAAGTGACACTAAATTTACCCTGGACACGAGATCAGTAAACGCTGTCCGGATACTTATCGGTAAGACTAGCTCTTGTTTCTTGCTTGTTGGGGCGCCACTTGGGGGTCCTTGGAGAGGTTGGACGCAACATTAGACTCTCCAGGGACCGTCCCTAGACCAAGACGTTGGCTAGGGCTTGTTCTCTCTTGACAAGTGCACTTGAATTAATTTATCAACTTATTGTATCTCCCTTGTCCTCTGTCTTGTTTGTGAGTGTTGTTAAAAATGGGTCAGTCTGCTTCTGCTTCTATGTCGCCTCCGCAATGTGTTTTAAACCATTTTAAGGATTTCAGGCAACAAGCAAAGGAATTTGGAGAAGCTGTCTTCCCGGGGAAGCTGCAAACATGTTGTGAACTTGAATGGCCCTCTTTTGGCGTTTCCTGGCCCAGGGAAGGCACATTTCATTTGTCTGTTTCTCAGCAGCTCTGAAAAGTCATCTTCGGGAATCCAGGCCACCCTGACCAAATTGTTTACATTCAGGCCTGGATTGATTTAATCCAGGAGCCCCCTTCCTGGCTTAACAAGTATAATACAGAAAAATGGGGACGAACCACCGAACCCAAGAATGAGTTCATAGCGGTAACTAAGTCTCAGCCACCCTAAAAGGTTCCCCCAGGCCTGCCCCCTCCTCCTAACTCTCCCACTCAGCCCGACTCCTCATCCCGCCTCAGTCCCCACCGCCTCTGCTCCCTCACCCCCGGCTCCCCTCCTCCCTTTGCAAGAAACTGCGCCCGGGAACGAGGGACACCGACCCTTCATGGTGTACGTCCCTTTCTCAACTAGTGACCTCTCTAACTGGAAACAACAGAACCCCTCGGTTTCCCAAAATCCCCAGGGGCTTAGCTCTCTCCTAGAAACTGTTTTCCTCACTCACCAGCCGACATGGGATGATTGCCAACAGCTTCTCCAGACTCTCTTCATGACAGAAGAATGTAAACGCATTCGTGCTCTGGGACACAAACTGGTCCTAGGACCCTGACGGA
>PVLD010019342.1:0-36652 GCA_004027595.1 Dinomys branickii
ATAATCGATGACGGGTTATTTGATCAATCTTGTATGTCTGTATGTGTTGTCCTGAACACACACTTCGAAGATATCAATATGTAAAGCAGCAACTATTGGTGTTTTTTTTGTTATTGTTGTTGTTGTTGCTGTTGTTGATGTTTGCCTGTTTTGTTTTTTGTCTTTGGATTTTTGGTTTTTGTGTTTTTTCTATTGTTGAAAGAATTGATTGTCTTACTAAATTTGTATGTCTGTATATGGGTTTATGTATTTACACTTCGAAGATATCAATGGATAAAGCAATGACCACTGTTGAGATCATATCACCTTGTCTATAGATTAGTTGTGATTGTACTATTTTTATGCTAATTGGTGTCTGTTTGTCAACATGTTTTTGTACTTTTTTTTAAATAAAAAAAAAGAGGAGAAAAAATACAGTGTTTGCCAGTTCAAGGTTGCAAAAGGTGCAAAAAGGTTTATCTGCTTTCTTTTTCCAGACACATTAAAAAGATGTTAAAAGAATAAAAATGATTTAAACCCATAACAATGAAGAGAACAGAAGAGGAGCTATTAGCAAGTGAAATATTGCTAAACAGTTCTGCAAGAGGAAAAAGTGCATGAGAGATTTTGAAGCTGGGCAAGGGAAATTATAGTCTGGAATACATGCAAGGGGGAAGACTGCAGAAAAGGAGGGAAAAAATGACCCAGGAGAAGCCAGAAAGACCCCAGCCTGTCTATAAGACCCAGTTTCACAGGAAGTAGAAAGTGGATCCTGAAAATTGTTGACACTCTCAACTGCAGGAAGCCCTTCTCTAATCTTTTGACCAGCACTGTTGGCAAATAAGTGATTTGCTTCCATCTCGAAGATAAATACTTAAGAGCAATGTTCTAAGAAACATGACCAAAAGAAAGAGAACAAAGGAAGTTAGTGATGGTGTTTGGGTCCCAGAGGAGAAAAAAAACCTTTTAGATTACATGATTTAGTCATCCTCAGGGTGCAGGCTGGGTCCTAACCAACTCCTTCAAGAAACCCAGCCCAGCAATAGACAGACAGACAGACCACACACACACACACACACACACACACACACACATGCTTTTGTCCACAGTTTTATTTTTAAATATGATGCCTAAAGATCCTATATAATGTATTTGAAGAAAAAAAGACAGACAAGGAAGGAGACAGTACTGATTATTCAGAGAATAGAAGATGACTTAGAATTAAATTCCCAGAAATAACACTTTGATACAATGAGAAGGGAATATTATGAAAAAGGGAGGAGAGAACCAAAGTATAAAGCATTCAGACATAAAAACATATACCTAAGATGTTTTAAGCATAATTAATACTAAAATTAATTAATTAAAACCGAATTTAAAACTATTAATAAACAAAGTGTAAAGTGAAAAAAATCTCTCTGTAAATAGAATCTAATGACAAAGAGACAGAAAATAAAACAATGAGAATATCCAACCATTATTAATTTCCTATCACCTTGTCTGAAATTCTGTATTGCTTGTATTGTTTTTGTGTTATTTTGTGTCTATATTTTTGTTAATATATTCTCATTCTTTTATCTTTTATATATATATATATATATGTATATATATATATATAAAATAATGTATACAGTGAAAAAAAAGAATATCCATCCAGAGCTAAACCATTGTGATTTTCACTACTACAAGCAGGAGTATGCCTGTATCAAGTTATAGGTATGTTTCAATACCCCAAAATGAATACCAATATTATATATTGCAAACATGCCCTAATTTTTAAAAAATCAATTCAAAAGTCCCAGTACCTGATACAAACTCCAGAAGAAAGAAACAGCAATTGTACAATTTTAAAAGAAGGAAACAACAGAACAAACTCCAAAACAATTTTTCAGAGTGCAATTGTCCACCAAGTGCCCAAAACAACAAATGTAAAAACAAATATATATATATATATACTTCAGGTCAAATTCTTGGAATTTCAGAACAGCAACAGTAAATAGACATCTCTAGAGATTTCTTGAAAGAAAAAACCATTCACTCCATTGTACAAACCGACATACTTGAAAACTTTGATAATTAATATAAATTTAGCATAAATTTTAAAAGAGAAAATTCTTTACAATAATAAACTAAAAAGTGTTTTCAACATAGAATTTTATACTCATTTTGGTAACAATAGAGTATAAGAGCAGAAAGGAGACATGTGAAGATGCAGAGCATGTTACCTCCCTCATAGCCTTCCACAGAAGGTTATTTTAAGACATGCTCTGGCAAAGTTAAGATGTAAACAGACCGTATAAAGAAATAAGATAAAAAAAAATTGGAACTGCAACACAGGAAAGCAATGAAAGGAAGAGAAGATGACATCTATTAGGCCAGGCTCAATAATGTTACCCCAGATTAAAGAGAAAGGATAATTGGCTCCAGAAATAAGGTATCAATCATGAAAACCTACATTTATTGCATCAAAATTGACAATATCTAACCTATAAAAACAGCCTACATATGCTCATCAGCAAATGAATGGATAAAGAAAACCCAGTTGCAAGAAAATAGATGGGTCTTGACACCATAATGTTAAGTGAAATAGGGGACATAAAAAGGTAAATATGGCATGATTTTTCTTATATGAGGAAACATATATACATTATATATATATATACATATACATATATATGTATATGTGCTGATATGTGTGTGTGTGTATACTACATATAAATAATAAAATAAAGAAGACAAGGTATGAATCAGGGGAGCAGATCTTTTGAAGATGGAAAAGAGGACTGAAGAATCAGGAATTCCCTCCCAAAAATGTGAATACTGTGTTATTTTCATAAACATATGCCAATAAAAAATAAAGTAGCCAGTGAGGAGGGTGAAGGGAAGTAAGAGAATGTCTTTGATTTAGTATTATCTTCACTCCTAAAAAGACAGACAATATAAGATTAAAAACTCCAAGGAGCAACAATACAGCTAGAAAGGAAATATAATTATACCATATCACTTGCCTGTCCAATGAGCAATTCTGAGTTTCAACTTTTAGAATCATCTGTAGACTAAAACCATCTTTATTATGTTAATCATAAACTCTAAACTCTACCAAATGGTGACCCAAAAATAAATATATTAAAGAGGAAAGTGTATAAAGGAGAGGAAAGGAGCAAAAGGGAAATTAATGTTAATTTTTTATCTTATAAAATGTGAATTTATATGAGAAGATAGACACCATCAGTTATGGTGAACCTACTTCTCTGGCTATTTGTTACCACTGAAAGCTCTAAAAGGTTCAGTATCACCAGATCTCTGCTACAGAAAAGTAAAGGTTACAAAGTAACCAGGAGAGTGATAACTTCAGTTGGGAGAAAGTGGTAAAAATGGACTCACCCTTTTTCCATCATACTAGGAAGTTGAAGATAACGTTTAAAATAGAAAAATAAAAGTATCAATATAGAAAAGTGGAGGCCATCTCCACAAAAACACAAGTAATTAATAAGCTCAGATGATCACCTTTATGGAGTGAGATGAGCCATGGAATGCTGAAACAAATGATTTTCACTTTTCTTTCAGACTTTGCTGCATTGTATCATCTTTGTGTTTGGGCTTCATTTTTGTTGGGTTTTGTGATTGTATTTTAGTAATTGCACTGTTGGGTATCAAACCTAGGGCTTTGTACATCCTTGCACAAGCACTCTGCAAACTGGGCTGCATCCCCCACTCTCACCTTCTTATTACAAGTACATGTTAGGCGGATACGATATAAAGGTATCTA
Source organism: Dinomys branickii (assembly GCA_004027595.1). NCBI lineage: Eukaryota > Metazoa > Chordata > Mammalia > Rodentia > Dinomyidae > Dinomys > Dinomys branickii. Next base: position 3,749 of record PVLD010019342.1, read on the forward strand.
TAAAGTTACTATAAAAATGTTGCTTCACATATTTATGAGGCCTTGGACTTTAAGGATTCAAGTAGTTGTGAGAATTGTGAACTCAGTAAACATCTTACAAAATTATTTAAACTGAATTAATAACTTTCAAATAAGCATTTTCTTTGAGGTTCTCAGTAAAATGGACCATTTTAAAACTATATGAATTAACTTTCTAACCAACTCAAAACCAAAGCTGTTTCTTCAATTTCCAAAGTTTTAATGAGTTTAAGTGGGGTGGGCAAAGTGTACAATATAAGAAGGCTTGAACTTAAGCCCTATGTGGAAATCTGACTCATCATATGACTTTTAGAAAAGCAACTCACTTGCAACCTCGGTCAGGGTTTCTGCAAAGTGAGAAGTTTGCTTAGATCAATGGTTCTCACAGGCCACATCTATAGGGTAGATTTTATAGTCACAAAGAACAGAGCACCAGTGGTATTAGAGGGCAGAGTCAGGGTGCTCTAAACCTCCAACCCTTGGAGGAGTCTGAACAAGCAAGTTGTCTTTCATCATTTCCATCATTATCTAAACCTGTACTTCCCTCTGACAATTTTACTTGTAAGCATCAAATTTATTTTAATGATTTCAACCTAAATGGGATTTCCTGGAATGTAGCTACCACATAAAGTGAGGGAAGGTTTTATCTCATTTGTTTAAGAGTCTTAGAAACAATTGTTCACTAGCACAGAAAATATATAACTGGATATCGGCTGTGACACATGAGCCAACAAATCAGCCCATGTGTCTTAGGCTACCTTTATGGTTGTTGGATTCACAATGAATCTATGTAAACACTTAAGTATCCAATTCCCCTATTATGTCATACACAGAAGTCACACTGAAACATGTCTATATTGAGATATGAAAGCTTATACTATAAATTAATTTTCTTTTATTTATTTTTATTTTATACTTTAATCATTCTATTGATATAGTCAAGCTATAAGATTGGTAGGTTATATTACATTCAATTTTTTAATGAAGGTAATTACTGGTGATGATGACACACACTTGTACTTGGAAGGCTGAGGCAGGATTGTAAGTTCAAGGCAAGCCTGGACTAGTCAGTGTAAGGCCAGTGTGGACTACATAGCTAGATCCTGTCTCAAAAAACAAAACAAAACAAAAATTAAGAACATGTTATAAGTAACTAAAGGATAGGACTGAAATCAAGGTAATACCTAAAGTTCCTTCCAAAACTTTTGTTCTCATCTTCAAGTAGCCTCTGCTGTCTAATATATCTTTCATACTCATTTAGAATAGGTAGAGTGACACTGAGCCCCAGTAAGCTTCAGGAAACTCAGTGAGCCACATTGTGTCCACCATCCACAATATCAAGGGTGACTGTGAACCAGGACAGCTTCAGAACACTCAGTGAGCCACACTCCACCCCACCTCACTGTCATGGGAGCAATGCTGAGCTCCGATGAACTCCAAGAGCCTCAGTGATCCCCACCACACACTGACATCACTGCAGGAGTGATGCTCAGCTCTAATAAACTTCATGAGCTTCAGAAATGTCAAAACAAAGGAGTTAAATGCAATCTCAGACCTCCAGCCCACCCAAAATAAGTCCAGAAAATGTTAACATAGAAGAACTTGGAAGTCACACATTTAAAATTTCTGAGGTGATAGGAACTAAAGTAAAGAAATAACTCCATCAGGCTACAGAAAAACCAGATCAGAAATAATTTAACAAGTTAAAAAAAGAAATGACAACAGTAATGAAATAATTGCTCAACACATTTAAGAAGACACAGGTAAAAATAGAGAAGCATAAAAAATTGATGGAAACCTTGAATGAACAATATAGGAAAGAATTAGATTGCATAAAACAGATACAAACCAATACACAGGAAATTAAAATTCCATTGAAAGCTAGCAAAACTGCTTCAACAAAACTGAAGATAGACTTTCAGACCTAGAAGAAAGCATTGCAACTAGGAATTACAAAAGGAAAGCTCTCTTCAAAATAATTAGGAACCAGGAAATAACAATTCAAAAGCTGCAAAACGATGCAAAGAAACACAATATAAGACTCATCCATGTCAACGAAAGTGCAGGAGTCAACACAAATGACAAAAAAAGCCTATTTGCAGAAGTAGTTGCAGAAATTTTCCCAAGCTTGAGGAAAGAATTTGACATACAGTTAAGTGAGGCACATATAACTCCAATTAGGCATAAGGAATCTACACCCAGACACCCAATAATCAAGATCCCAGAAATTCAGTAAAAGAACAAAATATTAAAAGCTGTTAGAGAAAATAAACAGATCAACTATAAAGAAAAGCCCATCGGAATCACAGCAGAGTTCTCAACAAAAACCATCAAGTGAACAGGAGGATGTAGTGAAGTGTTTCACTTCCTTAAAGAAAAAACATCCAACCCTGATTGATGTACTCTGCAAAACTATCTTTCAAAATTAATAGAGAAATGAGATACTTCTACAACAAAGAAGAACTGATCAAATACATGACCACCAAATTAACCCTACCAAGAGGACTGAAAGATATTCTAGAAAGAGATAAAAATGACCACAATTTCAAGAACAACAATAGAAAGGATAGCTAACATAGTTGTACTGCTGACTTCTATCACTTTATTGAAAGGAACAATTAATGATTAATTATTTGATCAATCTTGCATGTCTGTATTTGTTTTCCTGAGTATGCACTTTGAAGTTATCAATATGAAATACAACAACCATTGTTAATTCTCTGTCACCTTGTCTGTAATTCAGTATTGCTTGTACTATTCTTGTGCTACTTTGTAAATGGCTGTTTGTTAATATGTTTTCGTTATTTTACTTTTTAAATAAATAAATAAAAACATAGAAAGGAACCACCAAGTAAAGTAAGCAATTAAACAGAGAGGAAAAGCAGGGAACTAACAGCAGGAAAAGAACATAACAAATATAATCCAATACATATCAGTTATAACCATCAATGCAAATGGCCTCAACTCACCAATCAAAAGAAGCAGACTAGCAGAGTGGATCAAGGAACAAAATCCAACAATATACTGTATATAAGAAGCATATTTAACTCAAAAATAAATTAATAGGCTGAAAGTCAAAGGATGGAAAACAATACTCCACGCAACAGGAACATAGAAAAAAGTGGAAGTAGCTATTCTGTTTAGAGACAATGTGAACTTAAATCGAAGAATGATCAAAAGAGATAAAGAAGGTCACTACATACTTGTTAGGGGGAAATATCAAAAGAAAGAGATAGCAATCATAAATACCCATGCATCAAGTACACAAGTACCTAACTATATGTGACAATTTTTAATAAGTATGTAAAACCAAGTATTATAATGGGTGACCTTCATATCCCATTGTCACAAAGAAGTAGATCAACTAGACAAAAAACATCAGAACTAAACCAAATCTGTGAACAAATGGATTTAGTAGACACTCACAAAGTATTCCATGCAATAACATCAGAATACACATTCTTCTCAGCTACACATGGGACGTTCTCTAAAATAAACTATGTACTAGCACATAGGACATGATTAAGTAACTGCAAAGGAAATGAAATTATTCCATGCATATTATCTTACCAAGTGCAATGAAATTGGAAATGAATGATAAAAAACTTCAAAAACTCCATAAACACATGTAAATTAAATAACACACTCCTGAACAATTAGTTATAGATGAAATTTAAAAAGAAATTAAACAATATCTACACTCAAACAAAAATACAAACACAATCTACAGGAACCTGAAAGATGCAAGGAAAGCAGTCCTCAGTAGGATGTTTATAGCACTGAATTCTCACATCAAGAAAACAAATGAGCACACATAAACAATCTTACGCTGCACATCAAGTTTCTAGAAAAAAAAAGGGCAAGTCAAGCCAAAAGCCCATAGAAAGGAAGAAATTTAAAAGATTAGATCAAAAATTAACATAATGGAGACTAAAAAAACAATATAAAGAATCAATGAAAGAGTTTGTTCTTTGAATGAATAAATAAAATTCATAAAGTTTAGCCAATATTATCCAAAAAAGAAAAAAATCTCAAATTCATACTATAAGGAATGAAAAGTATGAAATTACTACAAACTCTGTGGAAATTCAGAAAATTATCAATACCTATTTGAAAAACTTTTACTCACATAGGATAGAAAACACAGAAGAAATGGACCGATTCCTAGATACATATGAATTACCAAAGCTGAATCAATAAGATATAAAATTCTGAATAAGCCAATATCAGTTAATGAAATAAAAAACAATTAAAACTTACCAATAAAGAAAAGTCTAGATCCTAATGGATACATAGCTGAACTCTACAAGAACTTTAGAGAAGATTTAATGCAAATATTCCTCAAAATCTTTAATGAAATTGAAAGGGAAGCAATTCTCCCTAACTCATTCTTCGAGGTAAGTATTATCCTGATAGCAAAACCAATAAAAGGATCAACCAAAAAAGAGAACTACAGGCCAATCTCCCTGATGAACATAGATGCAAAAATCCTCAATAAAATACTAGAAAATACAATGCATCATATCAACAAGAAGATTATATACTATGACCAACTGAGATTCATCCCAGGAATACAGGGATAACTCAACATATGGAAATCAATAAATGTAATACACCACATCAACAGAACAAGGGCAAAAATCACATGATCAATAGATGCTGAAAAAGCTTTTGAGAAAATCCAATGTTCATTCATGATAAAAATCCAACAGAAAATCGGAGTAGGCAGTCTTTATCTCAATCTAGTAAAGGCAATCTATGATAAACCAATGGCCAACATCATACTAAATGGACAAAAACTGAAAGCTTTCACTTTAAAATTAGGAACAACATAAGAATGTCCACTGTCACCACTCTTACTCAATAGAGTTCTGGAAACAGCCAGAGTAATTAGACAAAAGAGAGAAATAAAAGGAATAAGGAAAGTAAAGGAAGAAGTGAAAGTAGCATTATTTGAAAATGACATGATACTCTCAATGATCCCAAAAGCTCCACCAAAAGGTTTATACATTTCATAACCAAATTCAGTAGCATAGCGGGATATAAAGTCAACACTCAAAAATCAATAGCATTCCTGTACACAAACAATAAACACACTGAGAGAGTAATTAGGGAAACCACACATTTCACAATAGCAACCAAATAGTGAAACACTTAGGAATCAATCTAAAGAATAAGGTAAAACATCTATATAGTGAAAATTACAGTACTCTAAAAAAAGAGATCAAAGAGGATTTCAGAAAATGGAAAGATACTCATTGCTCATGGATAGAAAGAACGAACATTGTGAAAATGGCCATACTCCAAAATTTTTTATTCATATTTATTGCAATCCCTATTAAAATACCATTAGTATACCTTACAGATCTAGAGAAAATATTTCTAAAATTCATCTCATCCAGAAGAGACCTAGAATAACAAAAGCAATCCTGGGCCACAAAGGAATGTCAGGAGGCCCCACAATCCCTCCATTGAAATTATACTACAAAGCTACTGTGCTAAAAAGCAGCATGTTACTAGCAAAAAAAAAAAAAAAAATAGACCTGAGGAATGGAACAGATTAAAAGATGCAGACACAACTACAAACACACTTAGCCACCTTATCTTTGACAAAGAGGCCAAGCACATTCACTGGAAAAAAGATAGCCTCTTTAATAAGTGGTGCTGGAAAACATTGCCTTTCCATATGCTGAAGACTAAAACTAGAACCATGTCTATCCCCATGCACTATACTGAAATCAAAATGGACCAAAGATCTAAATATTAAAATACAAACACTACCTCTACTGGAAGAAAAAGTAAGCAGCAATCTTGAAGACATAGGGATAAGCAGAGAGTTCATGAACAAAGCCCAAACTGCACAGGAAATACTTTAAAGAATCAATAACTAGGTTCTCAACTTACTGAAAAGGTTTTGCACATCAGTGAAATCACAGAGTAAAACAGATCCCATGAATTGGAAAATTTTTAGGCACTGTCCCTCAGATAAAGGACTTCTATCTAGAATGCATGAAGAATTAAAAAATAAGACCCCCAAAATTCAAAGACCCAATTCAAAAACAGGCATCCAAGATGAATGCACACTACTCAGAGGAAGAAATAGAAATGGCAAATAAATATATGAAAAAATTTCAATATCATTGGTCATTAGAGAAATGTAAATTAAAACAACACTGAGATTCCATCTCATCCCAGAAAGAATGGCTATCATCAAGCAGTCAGCCAATAACAAATGCTGGAGTGGCTGTAGGGAAAAAGGAACCTTTCTCCACTATTGGTGTGAGTGTAGACTGGTACAACCACTGTGCAAATCAGTGTGGAGATCTCTCAAAAAACTAGAATTAGAGGTCCTATTCAACCCAGCTATTGCCCTCCTGGGTATTTTTCCAAAAGACTGAAAACACCGTACCACAGCAATATATGTGTACCCATGTTTATAGCAGTGTAGTTTGTCATAGCTAAATCTTGAAAACAACTCAATTGCCCATCAACAGAGGAATGGATTTTAAAAAATTTTTGTATTTTTATACAATGGAGTATTACTCAGCTGTAAAGAAAGATAGACTCAAGGCTTTTATGGATAAATAGATGCAATTAGAGACCATACTCATAAGTGAAATAATTCAGACCCGTATGTATAAATACCATATTGTCTCCCTAGTGTAAAAACTTGAAAGAGTATATAAAATCTGAAAGGTACAATATGTATTGTGAAAGGCAAAGAAATTGCCCAATGGGAAGGAACAATTGGGATGAGGGAAAGGAGATAAGAAAGAAGGAAGAGAAAAAAAAATATATATATATATATGTATATACACAGGATAGCTGAGACAACTGTACAGCTGATTTCTACTGGACTATTGAAAAGAACAGTTAATGCTTAATTTTTTTTCTTCTTTTTAATTTTTTGACAAATTTTGCATGCTTATATCTGGTAATCAGAACAACTAATTTGAAGACAACAAAATGCAATATAACAAACATTGCTTACTTCCTATCATCTTGTTTAGTGACATTCTGTATTGTTTCTAGTGTTTTTTATTCTCCTTTAAAAATAAAAAAAGAATAGATAACAGGTGCTTAAGGCAGATCAAGGGTAGAAAATACATACTCCTCAATATATATAATATTGATCATACATATGTTCTCTCATAGTCATTTAATACTAAAAATATCCCAGTTGTCCAGAATATGCTGCCTTCTCTCTCCTATTCATCCTGTACAGAACTTAGATGCAAGGGAAATAGATGTTCCCGACACCTTGAAGATCCTTTTCATTGTTAATTATACCAAGTGATAAATTTCCCCACTACCTTTGGCCATTGCAAATATGTCACTAACTGTCTGTTATGAAGCAGACAGTCGCATCTCATTAGATACAGATACTTCATTCATATTTTTCTTCCACCTAGAATTTTATTCTAAAAGTTGTGCATCTGGAAAATCTCTATTTGATATTTTAATTTTCAAGAAAATCTCACCTCTTCTGTTAGATTTACTTGGCAGATCATTGTTTTCTGGCCTTCCTCCCTCCCTGTTTTGTAGGAAGAATAAATGGCTCCGGCCATTCTTTATTCTTGCATGGATAACATAACACAACATGGGAGCAGAGATGTACATTTATAGGATCCCTTTCCTCCTGGAATGACAGTTATTTAAGGGCAAAGACAATCTCCTTCCTGTCTTTATCCATACAGTTTGGCTCAAAGGAAGGTTTTCACTTAATATGCGTGAGCTCAATGGCTGGGTAGATAACAAGATGAATTTCCTGAAAATTTCAAAAAAGTATGTTTTAGTTTTCACTGCTTTCATTCTTCATATTTCCTTGTCAGCACACATATCCTTTTACTTATCTGTAACTTACAACGTCCTTTTGTACTGGGTTTTCAGGACTAAGAAGAATTGTGTCTCAGGACATATTCACGATGGGGATTCCCCTCACACTAATCTCTTGTAAGCAGCTGCTTATCTCCCCTGCGCTACAAATGTCACAGAACACCTTCCATTGTTAGCATCCTCTCAAGTCTTGTACATACACCTCTTGGAACTGCTTCCTTTCTTTCTCTTCCTCTGAGTGCCCCAGTGTCTTTTATGTTAGATGGAATAGAAGTGACACTAAACATTCACCACATTGGTATTTATCCCCATCATATTATCTTTGTTGTTCCTTATTGCCCCGCCTGCTCCCTCTCAAACCCTCCTGTTGCCTCCTACAACTTGACCCTAGTTTAACTACTACTGAGTGCTACATGTCACAGGTCATCCTGCCTTGCTGCCACTAAGTGTGTATGATCTTATACTTGCCACAGAAGACTAGAAAGGGGGTCTGTCCCACGGTTTTCCATCCCCTCCAACATTCCCTTTTGCCACTTAATCCTGAGCCCTTTGCTTAGTCCCAGGACTTCCTCTTAGCTCAACCTGCCATTCTCTCAGGACAGCCACCTGATTGCACACACCTTACCTCCAAGCAAGGGCCACCTGATGCTTTTGTGATAAAGAAAGGGTAGACACAATCATTACAATCACATTCTAACACCAAACATTCTCCCAATGTTGTACTTTCTTCTCCTTGAGGAAGAAGGTCTTTATCCTTCTTGGATACTCCAAGTAAAAACCATCCTGGTCACAAATGTTAAACTGGGAACACGTAAAATGTCACCACCACAACAACCACTCTGCAATTTCTGAGTCCTTTTGATACACAGAGCCTCAGATACCAGGAGAAAGAGCACTGTTTGCACTATTTGGGTCTCCCTGCTCATGCACAGCAAACAAGCAAAAGATACTCTGCATATGGTCTTTGTTTTTTGTGTGTGGTTGGTTGGTTGGTTGGTTGCCTGGCTGGCTAGTTAGCTGGTTTGCTGGCTTGTTAGTTGATAGAATGGGGGTTTCAGGTTTTTTTTTAACTAAATAGCAAGTATGGATAAGCTCACTTCTACCCAAGAGAAAGAAAAGAAAAAAGTACAATAAAAAATACTGCACAATAAAATGAAGAAAAACATAAACTGTGTAATCCATCTAATGATTTCCCCCTAGAATGTCTTGAACAATTGGTTAGCAACTTATTTGCCATCTGGTGGAAACAGGAGAAAATTAAGCCATCCAGCTTGATGGAAAGCAGTTTTTAAACCTTTCCAGATTTTGTTCTCCTTTTATCCCTGTGAAGACCTCCACTTCCTTTGTTTTCCTCATCATGATCTTCCTCTGAAAATGTAAAGTACCCTCTCCATTCTACACTTATTTTGCATTTTCTAGGGGGAAGCGTCTAGGTCTATGCTGTCCAGTACAGAAGCCACTAGCAATCTGTGACTACTTAAATTTTAATTATCAGTGAACAAAATTGAAATTCAACTCCTAACTGAAACACACTGGCCACATTTGGCATGCGCAGTTGCCACTTAGAGTTAACAGACATCATACAAGACAGAGGCAATATAGAACATTTCTATCTTTGCAGAAATTCCTATTGGACAGTGCTGGTCTAGAGGAATTCCCACTCCAGTCAGAAATGATTAAAGTCCCTTTGTAAGAGTGGTATAGAAAGGTAACACTGCCACAGAGGATTTATAAAACACAGAACCAAAATGTCTTGCCCTTTTACATATAGCTGAAACTCGGTGCTATAGCACAGAGAGCTTTCCATACGTAAAAGACAGGAACGGTGACTGGGCACTGATGAGATGGAACAGGAGGAGGGTCACTGGAATGTTATTGATAGAAAATGAGGAAGCCCATCACATGTGAATGAACAGAAGGGACACTTGAGCAGCAGACTGAAAAGGACTCAGGGCCTGATCATGGCAGGAGTATCATGAGTATATGTTCTGACTTCCCTGAGCCAGCTGTCCTGACACCGTCCCTAGACTCGGCTATACAAGGGTCAGACTGGAAGAATTAGAGCAGGAACTCAGCTGGGGGATCAAGCAGGGCTGCTGCCTGGCCCTGGTCCCTGGCCTAGTCAGTCCACCCACTCACGTAACAACGACAAAGGAGCTCACAGCGGCCCAGGTTAACCCTGGGAGTTTTTAAAATTTCTCCTTTAGGGTCTGAGCTGCACCTTCTATTAGATGAATGCATACACTGAAAAGTTGTCTATGTCCAAATCCGTGGAACCTGTGAATATTCTGCCTCACGATAAAAGGCTTTTGCAGACATGATTAAAGATTTTCCAGTAGAGAAATTATCCTGGATTAGACAAATGGGCTTGAGATAATGATGAGGGTCCTTGTGAAATGGGGGCAAGAGTGCAGAGAGGAGACAAAATGCAGTGCTGCTGGTTCTAAAGGTGCACGAAGGGACCACAAGCCACCCAATGTGAGCAACATGCAGATACCATAGAGGCAACGCACCAGATTCTCCCCTGGGGGCTACAGAAGGAATGAAACCCCATTGACCCATCGACGTCTAAAATCCCTTTTAAAAAGTATATCCCACAGTTTTGACTCCTTCTAGAAAAAAAGGCACATCAGTGGTTTACTTCTGACTTAGGAAGAACTGTATTGGCAAAGTTTGAGCAGAGAAAGGAAGCTCAATACCCAGGGGAAACACTTCAGTGTAAAAGACAGAAAGGACTTCCAAGTCGGAAAGATGGAGCTGGTGAGGAAGGACTGACCTCCAGGGTACAAGTTATGGGACCTCTGCTTTTTAAAGAGGATCCCAGCCCCATGACTGCAGCAGGGCCTTGGTGGACACTCCACAGTGCCCCTGCTCTGCCCACCCTATCAGCCCAAGACAGTACAACGGAAGATCCCACCATGACACACAATTCCCATCTCTTCTCATGACAACACAAACCCCAACATTCTCATATATTCAGTGTCTCCCTCCAAGAACTGGTTTTTATGGAAAATCAATAACCCAAGAAACAAATTCTGCTCCTGTCTCTCCAATGGTGCCTGCCTCAGTCCCCATAATGCATCCCTTTCTGTAATCTTCCTCACCATGGACTTCCTATCCACCCACAGGTCAATAATCCTGACGTGGGTGCCTGACTCCCACAGATCTACATCAAGACAAGACAGAATGACTTTGAAAGGATCACCTTTCCCAATGAGTACCACATAATCAGGCTCTTCTCTCATGAATGAATCTGATTACCTTGAGTTGGAGCATCACAAAAGTGGCTATGGCAGGCAAAAGTATAGATCTCAACAGACTGGAAAAGATTACTACTGATTTCTTTAGTTAAGTTTATTTGTTTGCATAGGAATTCTTTCCTTCTCTCTCTTTGAGAGACACAAAAGTCTTTTTGCCCATGCCTGAGGAAGAAACTAAAACACAGAAAAAAGAAATCAGATTATCTTTTGTGTTTATAAAAGGCAACTTTGGACACGGTAGATTCACTCCTCTTAATCCACTATTCTTATTATCCTCAACCCCGTCCTCCTCCCACCAGCCAATAGCAACCTTCTCAAAGTCTGGGCCCAGCAACCAGTTCATAGGTTTAGACTGGATATGCAAAATGACTGCTGGGCCAGGCTCTGGAGGGCCAAGAAGGGCCAGGAAACAGTTAGATTTGCCAGGTCCTCTCCCCTGACACTGTGCTCTGGGATAAGGATGCTAACAGATAAGTTCTCAAGACATAAAGAACTTAGAAACTCTTGACTACAGCCCCACAACACCCCCACAGGGACCAACGTGAGCCCCAGACTGCTTTGGGAACATTGGTGAACTGCCCTCACCCCTCCCCCACTAGCACAGGAACCAGGCTAAGTCCCAGACAGTTTCTAGAGCCTCAGTGACCATAACCCACCCACCACACACACCCTCACAAGAGCCAAACTGAGCCCCAGACAGCTTTGGGAATCTCAATGAGCCACCCCTGCCTCTTCCCCACCAAAGTGAGACAAACTAAGCCATAGACAGCTTCAGAAGCATTAGTGACCGCATGCACCCAGCCCTCTCCTACCATTGTGTGAGCCAATTGAGCCCCAGAAAGCTCCAGGAGCATTGGCAGCTGCACCCCAGCCACACACCCTCTTGACAGACATGCTGAGCCGTGGTGAGCTACGGGTCCTTGCCCCGCCACTCCCACATCATTGCAGGAGTGAGACTGAGCACAGGGAACATTTAGATCTTTGAAAATGACAAAATGAAGAAACAAAATGCAATTTTAGACATCCACCCTACCCAGAACAAGTCCAGGAGACATTGACACAGAAGAGTTTGGAAGTCATACACCTGAAATTACTGAAGTTATAGCAACTGAAGTAAAGAGACAATTCCATCAGGCCAGAGAAGACATCAGATCAGAAATAATCTCTCAGATTAAAAAAAAAAAAAAAAAGAAATGACAGCAATAATGAAAAACTTGCTCAGCATATCTAAGGAAGACATAGACAAAAGAAAAACCAGGGGAGCATAGAAATATGATGGAAATGTTGAATGAACAATATAGAAAAGAATTAGAATACATGAAACAGATTCAAACGGATATTCAGGAAATTAAAAATTCCATCAAAAGCTGGCAAAACCACTCAAAAGAAGCTGAAGATAGACTTTCAGACCTGGAAGAGAGCATTGCAGATAACAATCAAAAAAGGAAACCTCTTTCAAAATAAAAGGAACCAGGAAATAGCAATTCAAAGGCTGTAGGATGATGCAACAAAAAACAATGTAAGATTAGTAGATGTCAACAGAAGAGGAGTCGACACAAATGATATAAAAAGACTATTTGCAGAAGTAATAGCAGAAAATATCCCACGCATGGACAAACAATCTGACATACAGTTAAGTGAGGCACACAAAACTTTAATTTGCCATAACAAAAGTAAATCTACAACCAGACACACAATAATCAAAATCAGCAAAAGAACAGAATATTACAAGATGTCAGGGAAAAGAAACAAATCACCTAGAAAGAAAAGCCCATCAGAATCATGGAAGATTTCTCAACAAAAACCATCAAGTTAAGAAGAGTGGAATGGCCGGGCATGGTGGCACATGCCTGTAATCCAAGCACTGTGGAGGCTAAGGCAGGAGGATCGTTGCAAGTTTGAGGCCAGCCTGGGCTACAAAGAGAGCTCAAGGCCAGCCTGAACTGCATAGTGAGACCCTGTCACAAAAAGACAAAAGATATAAAAGTATAAAAATAAAAAAGAAGAGTGGAATGAAGTATTTCAGGTCCTGAAAGTAAAAATTTCCAACCCAGAATGCTATACCCTGCAAAATTATCCCTCAAATTTAATGGAGAAATAAAATGTGTCCACAATAAAGAACCGAATAAATTCATGAGTGCCAAACATACCCTACCAAGAGTACTAAAAGAGGCTCTGCCTGATCCTGGGCACCATTAGAGCGCCCACACCCACGCCACTTCCCCGCAGAGAGCCAGACCAGCCTGGCAGAGCTACAGGAGCAGCTTCTCCAAGGTACACGTGCTCTGCCTGGCCCTGGGTGCCATTAGAGTGCCCGCACCCATGCCATGTTCCCGCAGAGAGCCAGACCAGCATGGTGGAGCTACGGAAGCAGCTTCACTGAGGTACACAGTGCTCTGCCAGGCCCTGGGTGCCATTAGAACACCTGCGCCCACACCACTTTAATGCAGAGAGCCAGACCAGCTCGGCAGAGCTAACCGGCCAGTTTTTTCCACAAGACTCTAGCCGGGGGAATAAACTCCACCAGAGTGCCAGTGCCCACGAGACTTTCCCGAAGTTTCCAGCAGAGGGAGCCGAGCTTCACCACAGTAGAGCAGGCTTCGCAGCGTACCTTTGAGGGGTAAGGCCCTTGCCGGTGCTATTCCCGGCAAGAAAATGTTCCCCCACCATCGCAGGTAGGCTCTGAGCCTGGTACCTCAGCAATCATCTGAGGTTCCTGGGCCCAGTGCTTCATGGTCAGCTAATATCTGGTGATAAGTTTGATATCCAGGTAAACCAGGGCTGCTAGAGTCATCTGTGAGCTGTCTGGGTAGTGTGTAGCTCAACACTTTGCATCTGACATTCAAAATGACAAGACAGAGCCTCAAAACGCAGCCACAGAACTCAACCCCACCCAGAACAAGTCCAGGAAACAATGATGTAGGAGAAGTATGAAACCACATACCTGCAATTTCTGAACCAATCGCATGTGAAGTAAAGAAACAACTCCATCAGGCCATAGAAGAGATTAAAGCAGAAACAATCTCTCAGGCAAAAAATGAAGTGAAAATAATAATGGAAGAAATGTGCCACACATATAGAGAAGAAACAGATAAAAGAATAGAAGAACATAGGAAACAAATGGAAACGTTACATGAACAATTTAGGAATGAATTAGAACACATGAAACAGACTCAAAGAGATTGCTGGGAATTGAAAACTTCCATTGAACGCTTGCAAAACCACTTCAATGAAGCTGAAGTTAGAAATTCACATCTTGAAGACAGCATGGCAGCTAGTAACCGTGAAAGGGTCTCTTAAAGTCATCAAGGATCCAGGAAAAATTAATCCAACAGTTCCAAGATGAGGCAAAAAGAAATAATATCCGAATAATAGGAATCAATGAAACAGCAGGAGGCAACACAAATGATATAAAAACAATATTTGCATAAATAATAGCAGAAAATTTCCCAAATATGGTAAGAGACACTGAAGTGCAGTTAAACGAAGCGTATAGAACCCCAACAAGCCATAACCCAAATAAAGCCACACCCAGACATATAATAGTCAAGATCTCAGACATCCAGCAAAAGAACACAATATTAAAAGGAGCTAGAGAAAAGAAACAGATCACCTGTGAAGGAAAGCCCATCAGAATCACAGCAGACTTCTCAAAAGAAACCATGAAATCAAGAAGAGCTTGGAGCAAGGTATTACAGATTCTGAAACAAAACAGCTTCCAACCCAGACTGATGTATCCTGCAAAACTATCCTTCAAATTCAGTGGAGAAATAAAATATTTCCACAACAAAGAACAACTGAAGAACTTCATGAGTGCCAAACCAACATTACAAAAAGCACTAAAAGAAATTCTTGATAGAGAAAAAAGAGAACACAATCTCAAGAACAATAGAAAGGAAGCTTTAAGCAGAACAAGCAAGTAAACATAGCAAAAATAGGAAAGCAACAACAAGTAAATAGCATGACAAGAATAAGCCAACATATAACAGTTATAACCATTAATGTAAGTGGCCTGAATTCACCAGTCAAAAAAAACACACTGGCAGAGTGGATTAAGAAACAAAATCCAACAATATGCTGTATACAGGAAACACGTTTTCTCACAAGGAAATCCACAGACTGAAAGTTAAATTATGGAAAACAATTCTCCATGCAACAGGTTCCCAGAAAAAAGCAGGGATAGCTATTATGTTTGAAGATAATGTAAACTTCAATCCAAAAACAATCAAAAGAGATGAAGAAGGCCACTTATACTAGTTAGAGGAAAGCTGCAAGAGGAAGAGGTAACAATCCTAAATATTTATACACCAAATACTGGAGCACCAAACTTTATAAGTCAAATCTTAACAGACATGAAGAACCAAATAATTAATAACACTATTGCAATAGGGGACCTAAACACCCCTTGGATGCAAAGAGACAGGTCAATGGACAAAAGCTCTGCAAAGAAATAACAGACCTGAACCAAAGGTGCAAACAAATGGACTTAGTAGATGTATACAGAGTGTTCCACCCCACAACATAAGAATACACATTTTTCTCAGCTGCACATGGGTCTTTCTCTAAAATGGACCACATTCTAGCCCATAGAGCATATCTACCTAAATGCAAAAGAACTGATATTATCCCATGCATATTATCTGACCACAGTGCAATGAGATTGGAAATTAATGAAAAAGGGAACTGCAAAAAACCTCATAAACACTTGGAAATTAGATAACAACCTCCTGAATAACCAATGGGTCACACAAGAAATTAAAGAAGAAATTAAAAAATACCTACAAACAAATGAAAATGCAAATACAACCTACCAGAATCTGTGGGATGCCATGAAAGCAGTCCTCAGAGGGAAATTTATAGTGATGAACTCACATATAAAGAAAACAGAAAGAGAGCAAATAAATAGCCTAATGCTACACCTCAAACTTCTAGAAAAAGAAGAGCAAGCCAAACCAAAAGCCCAAAGGAAGGAGATTATAAAACTCAGGGCAGAAATTAATGCAATTGCGATGAAGAAAACAGTACAAAAAATAAATGAATCAAAGAGTTGGTTCTTCAAAAGAATAAATAAAATTGATAAACCCCTAGCCAACCTTATCAAAAAAAGAAAGGGAAGAATTCAAGTTCATGCGATAAGGAATGAAAAGGATGAAATCACTACAGATCCCACAGAAATTCAAAAGATCATTAATACTTACATGGAAAATCTTTACTCCCATTGGATAGAACATTCAGAAGAGATGGACAGATTCCTAGAAATGTACAAACTACCAAAATTGAATCAGAAAGACAAAAAAGTCCTGAACAACCCAATATCAATTAATGAGATTGAAAATGTCATTAAAAACTTACCAACAAAGAAAAGCCCAAGCCCTGATGGATTCACAGCAGAATTCTATAAAACATTCAGTGAAGATTTAATGCCAACACTCCTCAAACTCTTCAATGAAATTGAAAAGAAAGCAATTCTCCCTAACTCATTTCTGGAGGCAAGTATTACGCTGATACTAAAACCAGAGAAGGACCCAACTAAGAAAGAGAACTATAGGCCAATATGACTAATGAACATAGATATAAAGATACTCAACAAAATACTAGCAAACAGAATGCAGTGAATCATAAGGAAAATTATACACCATGACCAGGTTGGATTTATTCCAGGAATGCAGGGATTGTTCAATATTTGCAAATCAATTAGTGTAATACATCATATCAATAGAGTCAAAGACAAAAACCACATGATCATCTCAATAAATGTGGAAAAACTTTCGATAAAGTCAAACACACATTCATGTTAAACACCCTAGAAAAAATAGGAGTAGATGGCCTTTACCTCAGTCTAATCAAAGCCACCTATTACAAGCCAACAGCCAACATCACTAAATGGGCAAAAACTGAAAGTTTTCACTTTAAACTTAGGAACAAGACAAGGATGTCCACTGTCACCACTACTATTCAACATAGTTCTGGAAGCATTAGCCAGAGCAATTAGACAAGAAAGAGACATAAAAGGAATGAGGATAGGAAAGGAAGAAGTAAAACTATCACTATTTGCAGATGATATGATTCTTGACGTGGAAGACCCCAAAATCTCCACAAGAAGACTCCTTCAATTAATAGACAAATTCAGCAGAGTATCTGGATAAAAAGTCAACACCCAAAAATCAATAGCATTCCTATACACAAACAAACAGTCTGAGAGAGAAATTAAGGAAACCATACCTTTTACAATGGCATCCAAGAAATTGAAATATTTAGGAATCAATCTAACAAAGGATGTAAAAGATTTATTCAGTGAAAACTATAGTACTCTGAAAAAAGAGATTGAAGAGGATTTCAATAAATGGAAAAACATTTCCTGCTCATGGTTAGGAAGAACCAACATTGTGAAAATGACCATACTACCAAAATTGTTGTACAGATTCTATGCAATTCCCACTAAACTACCATCAGCATACATCACAGATCTAGAGAAAACATGCCTTAAATTCATCTGGAACCAGAAGAGACCCAGAATAGCAAAAGCAATCCTGGGCAACAAGGACAAGTCAGGTGGAATCACAGTCCCTGACCTGAACTTATACTACAAAGCTACTGTAATAAAATCAACCTGGTACTGGCTATAAAACAGACCTGAGGATCAATGGAACAGACCGGAAGATGCAGCCATAACCACAAACACACTCAGCCACCTAATATTTGACAAAGGGGCCAAACAAACTCACTGGAAAAAAGATAGCCTGTTTAATAAATGGTGCTGGAAAAATTGGCTTGCCTCTTGCTGAAAACTGAAAATAGACCCAAGTCTATCACCATGCACCAAACTCAAGTCAAAGTGGATCACAGATCTCAATATTAAAACAGAAATTCTAAATCTATTGGAAGAGAAAGTAGGTAAAAATCTTGAAGACATAGAGGTAGAGAGTTCATGAACAAAAATCAAACTGCAAGGGAAACACTTCAAAGAATCAATAACTGGGACCTCATCTTATTGAAAAGTTTTTGCACATCTAAAGAAATCACCAGCAAAGTGAAAAGAAAACCCACATATTGGGAAATATCCTAACTGGCTGTCCCTCGGACAAAGGCCTTCTATCTAGAACATACAAAGAATCAAAAAAAAGGAACCTGTCCAAATTCAAAGACCCAATCCAGAAATGGGCATCTGAGATGAATACACACTTCTCAGATAAAGAAATACACATGGCAAATAAATATATGAGAAAATGTTCTACATCTTTAGTCATTTGAGAAATGCAAATAAAAACAACATTGAGATTTCATCTCACCCCAGTAAGATTGGCTAGCATTAAGAAATCAACCAATAACAAATGCTGGTGAGGCTGTGGAGAAATAGGAACTCTTCTGCACTGTTGGTGGGAATGTAGACTTGTGAAACCACTGTGGAGATCCGTTTGGAGATTCCTCAGCAAACTTGGTCTAGAGGTCCCATTCAACCCAGCTACTTCCCTTCTCGGTATTTTCCCAGAAAATCTGAAAGCATCATATCACTGCAATATATGTGCACCCATGTTTATAGCAGCACAATTTGTAATAGCTAAATTGTGGAAGCAACCCAAATGTCCATCCACAGAGGACTGGATTTTAAAAAGTGGCATTTTTATATAGTGGAATATTATTCAGCTGTGAAGAGGGACGGGTTTGTGGCCTTTGTAGGCAAATGGTCACAGCTGAACACCATACTCATAAGTGAAGTAAATCAGAAGTTCATGTGCAGGCAACGTATTGTATCACTGGTGTAGGAAATGAAGGTGGGAATTTGAATTGTGGGGTGTGAAGGGAATCTGCTCAAGGGTAGGGAGCAGGTGGGATGAGGGGGGGAGGAAAAGGAAGAAAGGGACAAATATGTATCTATGTGTGTATATGCAGGATGGCTAATATGGTGCCACTGTTGACCTGTGTCACTTTATGGTAAGGAATAGTTCATGATCATTTGATCAAGATTGTATGTCTATATGTGATTTCAGAAACATGCACTTTGAAGTTATCAATGTGTGGTGCAACAGCCATTGGTGATTCCCTGTCCCTTTGTCTATAATTCAGTTTTGATTGTACTGCTCTTGTGCTACTTTGTGTCTTTTTGTTAATGTTTTCCTTTTTTGTTGTTGTTCTTTTTGTTTTCTTTGTTTTTTATACTTCTAAAAATTAAAAAAGGAGTACTAAGAGATATTCTAGAAATAGATAAAAATGACCACAATTTTAAGAACAACAATAGAAAGGAATCACCAAGTAAGCAAATTAAACAGAGAGTAAAAGCAGGGAACCAACAGCAGGAAAATAACATGACAAAGATAAGCCAATACATATCAGTTATAATCATCAATGTAAACAGTCTCAATTCACCAAGCAAAAGAAGCAGACTAGCAGAGCGGACCAAGAAACAAAATCCAACAATATGCTGCATACAAGAAACACATGTAACTCAAAAGGAAATTCATAGACTGAAAGTTTAAAGGGTGGAAAATAATACTCCATGAGACAGGAACCCAAAAAACAATGAGGATAGCTATTCTGTTTGCAGACAATATGGACTTGAAACCAACAATGATCAAAAGAGATAAAGAAGGCCACTACATACTTGTTAGTGGAAAACTGCAAGAGGAAGAGATAATAATCACAAATATCTATGTCCCAAATCCAGGAACACCAAACTATGTAAGACAAATTCTAACAGATGTGAAAAATCAAATAAGCAGTAACACAACCATAACAGGGGAATTTAATATCCTGTTGTCACAAAGATACAGATCAACTAGACAAAAAATCAGTAAAGAAATAAC
The DNA here is from genome assembly GCA_004027595.1 of Dinomys branickii. Taxonomy (NCBI): domain Eukaryota; kingdom Metazoa; phylum Chordata; class Mammalia; order Rodentia; family Dinomyidae; genus Dinomys; species Dinomys branickii. Next base: position 23,664 of record PVLD010019342.1, read on the forward strand.
AGAACTAAACCAAATCTGTGAATAAATGGACTCAGTATTCAAAGTGTTCCATCCAACAACATACTTCTCAGCTGCACAGTGGACAGTCTCTAAAATAGACCATATACTAGCACATAGAACATGCTCAAGTAAATGCAGAGGAACTGAAATTATCCCATACATACTATTGGATCATGGTGCAATAAAATTGGAAATTAATGCCAAAAGAAACTGCAAAAGCTCCATAAACACATGGAAATTGAATAACACCACCCTGAACAACCAATGGGTCACAGATAAAATTAAATAATAAATTAAACAAAATTTACAATCAAACAAAGATACAGATACAACTTATAGAAACCTGTGGGATGCAATGAAAGTAGTCCTCATGGGGATATTTATGGCAGTGAATGCACACATCAGGAAAACAGAATGAGCACAAATAAACAATCTTATGCTGCCCCTCAAGCTTCTAGAAAAAGAAGACCAACTCTAGCCCAAGGTCTAAGAAAATTACAAAGATCAGAGCAGAAATTATCATGATAGAGACTAAGAAAACAATAGAAAGAATTAATGAATCAAAGAGTTGGTTCATTAAAAGAATAAATAAAATTGATAAACCCTTAGCCAACCTTATCAAAAGGAAAGAAAAAACTCAAATTCATGCAATAAGGAATGAAAAGGAGGAGATTCTGACTCAAAGGGGCCCACAAACCCGCTAACACTGGTGTGCATTCAGGCCTTCCTTGCATGTGCCCTGCATGACATGAGGTTCTACAGCAGGCGGTCAACGAACTGCTGAAACTGTAGTTCACATCTGCGTTCAGCAGTTCATATCTGGGTTGTGCCTGTGTGGGCTGTGCATGCAGAAACAGGCGGTCCGTGATCACCACCAGAGCAGCCTGAGTCTGGCTCCTGCACACACCACAAGCAGCCTAGAGACACAGAATCAGGATGTCCACTGTCACCACTCCTATTCAATAGAGTTCTGGAAATACTAGCTAGAACAATTAGACAAGAGAGAGAAATAAAAGGAATAATGGTATGAAAGGAAGAAGTGAAATTAGCATTACTTGAAAATGACATGATATTCTACATAGAAGACCCCAAAAACTCCACCAAAAGGCTTATACATTTCATAACCAAATTCCATAGCATAGCTGGATACAAAGTCAACACTCAACAATCAATAGCATTCCTGTACACAAACAATAAACACTCTGAGAGAGTAATTAGGGAAACCACACCTTTCATAATAGCATCTAATAAAAATGAAATACTTAGGAATCAATCTAGCAAAGGAAGTAAAACATTTATACAGTGAAAATTAAGAGCACTTTGAAAAAAGAGATTGAAGAGAATTTCAGAAAATGGAAAGATATTCCTTGCTCATGGATAGGAAGAACCAACATTGTGAAAATGGCCATACTCCCAAAATTGTTATACAGACTCAATGCAATCCCAATTAAAATATTATTAATATACCTCACAGATCTAGAGAAAACATTCCTAAAATTCATCTGCAACCAAAAGAGACCTAGGATGGCAAAAGCAAACTTGAGTCACAAAGGAAAATGAGGAAGCACCACAATCCCTGAATTGAAATTATACTATAAAACTACTGTGATAAAATCAGCATGGCACTGGCAAAAAAAAAAAAAACAGAACTGAGGATCAATGAAACAGATTAGAAGATGAAGACACAACTACAAACACAATTAGCTACCTTATCTTTGACAAAGGGACCAAACACATTCATTGGAAGAAAGACAGCCTCTTTAATAAATGGTGCTGGAAAAAACTGGCTTTCCACATGCCAAAGACTAAAACTAGAACCATGTCTATCACTATGCACTACACTAAACTCAAAATGAGTCAAAGATCTAAATATTTCAACAGAAACACTCTACTGGAAGAGAAAATAGGTGGAAATCTTGAAAACCTAGGGATAAGCAGACAGTTCATGAACAAAAACTGGGAAATACTTTAAAGAATCAACAACTGGGATCACATCTTATTGAAATGTTTTTGCACATCAAAAGAAATCACCAGTAGAGTAAAAAGAAAACCCACAAATTGGGAAAACATTTTAGCCAACTATCCCTCAGACAAAGGACTTCTGTCTAGAACATATAAAGAATTAAAAAATCAGGCCCCCAAAATTCAAAGACGAATCCAAAAATGGGCATCTGTGATTACATACTTCTCAGATGAAGAAATACAAATGGCAAACAAATATATGAAAAAATATTCAGTATCAGTGCTCATTTGAGAAATGTAAATTAAAACAACACTGAGATTCCATCTCGCCCCAGAAAGAATGGCTATCAACAAGAAATCAACCAAAAACAAATGCTGGAGGGGCTGTGGGGAAAAAATGAATCCTTCTGCACTGCTGGTAGAAGTGCAGATTGGTGAAACCATTGTGGAAATCAGTCTGGAGATTCCCCACAAAACTAGGATTAGAGGTACCACTTAAACCAACTCCCTTCTGTGTATTTCCCAGAGGAATTAAAAACATCATACCACGGGACATATGCGCACCCATGTTTATAGCAACACAATTTGTCATAGCTAAATCTTGGAAACAACCCAAATGCCCATCAATGGAGGAATGTACTTAAAAGATGTGGTATTTTTATACAAGGGAGTATTACTCAGCTATAAAAAGATAAACTCAAGGTTTTTATGGGTAAATCAATGCAACTGGAATCCATACTCATAAGTGAAATAAATCAGACCCACATGTTGTAAACATCATATTGTCCCCCTAGTGTAAGAACCTGAAAGGTAAATTTTAAAATGTACAATAGATATTATGAAAAGGAAAGAAATTGCTCAAAGGGAAGGGATAACTGTGATGAGGGGAAGGAGAAAAAGAAAGAAGGGGAAAATATAAATATATATATATATGGATAGTGGGATAAGTGCACTGCTGGTGGGTAATGATTTATTAAAAGCACAGTTAATGCCTAAATTTTCTGACCAATTTTGCATGCTTATATCTGGTAACCTGAACAACTAACTGAAGGCAACAACATGTAATATAACAACCATTGGTGAATTCGTTCCATCTTGTTTAGTGAAGCTCTGTATCATTTGTAATGAGTTTTTCTTATTCTCTTTAATGGTTTGACCAATCTTGCAATTTTATAGCTGGTAATCTGACCAACTTTGTTGAAGATAATAATATATAACATATAACAACCACTGTTAATTCCTACCGTTTTGTTTTGAAAGCTGTATCATTTGTATTGTTTTTGCTTTGTTTTTGTCTATGTTGTTGTTATTTTGTTATTGTTTTTTATCCTCTTTAAAATAAAAAAAAAAGAAACCCTTAACTCGAGCTATCAGCTAATACAGCAGTCATTTTCCAAAACTGCCACTGAAAGCTTTGTTTTGGGGACAAAACACAGGATCATTCCAGACTGAGAAACTGGTTAACACTATTAGAGATTTAAGGCATTTTCACAGATCTAAATCTCTATATCTATGATGGGAAAAAAATTCATTCCTTCCACTATTTCAAAGAAATTATTCAAAATATGAAAACATATTTAAAATAGCATTATTTAAAGAGGTAAATAATTGGAAATAAACTGTTCATTGTGCCCACTGATCCAAGACAGGAAGCTCTCAACTGCTTTGTCCTCCTAAGTTCCCCTAAGTCATCCCCTACCTACATATGTCTCAGTCCTAAACCTGCGCCTTAGACCTATTATCCCACCCATCTGGACTTCCAGCACACATCTGATTGGTGTCCTCACAGCCACGTGTCCCCTGTCATACTAGTATTTGCCAAATAGCTGGAGCAACCATTCTAAAGTAAAAATATCAACTCACACTCAAAAAATTCCAGAAGCTCCTGTATTGAGATTTGCCTCCAGCAGCATGAACCACACTCCAGGTGGCTTAACCAAATACAGGTTTAGTCACCCCTCTCCATTTAGGAGCCTGAGTGGAGGGAGATCATATCAGCACTGATACAGTGACTCTGCCAAACATCAGGAAACAGAATTGGTCTGTCTTGCTGCTCTGTCACCCCTAGTGATGACCTTCAGCCATTGGTGCCATTGGAGGGAAGAGCAAGGAAATACAAGACAGCAATGCTGACTTCCCTCATTATCAAATGGCCAAAACTGGGTCAGAAGGCCCCTACCAACACCAAGGGAGGCCAAGAAGTACAACATTTTAACTTTCTAGTCATCCTAGAAAAGTAACACAAGAAAAATGAGTGGACCAATCACTTTCTCCCCAGTACTGGATATTGAACCCAGGAAGCACAAGCAATGTCCCCAGTCCCTTTTATTTTTAAGACTGAGTTTCACTAAATTGCCCAGACTGGCCTCAAATGTGCAATCCTCCTGCTTTGGCCCTTTAAGTGGTTGAGATTGTAGGTGTGGGCTATCATATTTGGCAGGCCAACCATGTGAACTCTAAAGACTTCAGGATGCATGAGAAACTCCTTGGTAACTGCAGCCTTGTGTAAGCCTCTAACTTCATGTCTTCCTGTACCCTACCTTCAACTCCAACATGATAACCTGTTTATTTATCAACTGTTAAAATATGCCAGAATCTATCTTGCACCAAATGTTTGAACATGCTATTCTTCCTGACTCATATTCTCATTGGACCAGCTAACTCCTGAACTTTCTCCATTCCTAACTTCCATGAAAAACCCTCTAGCTATGCTCTCTGCACCACCCAACTCTAGGGTGAGTGGCATTCCAAGCTTATCAATGCCCTTCTCTGTGCATACTGTCCACAGTGACAACATTCTTAAAGGTGGTGACTGGGTCCTGCCATGATCACTATTATGTTCTTACTGCTGACTCAATGTGTGACATGGTAAGGTGCACTCACTCTTAATGAATAAGCAAGTCAAAAATACTCACCAAGGCAGTAATTTGTCATTGCTATTCTTGAATATATTGGAATATATCCTACTGCAAGCAAACAGCATTGCACTGTCTCAACTTTATAACAGCAAATAACCAAAGGGTTGAAGATAATCCCTCTTTGAACACTTTTTCTCCAAAACCCCAAGCTCTTGAGGAGATAATGCTGGAAGTTGAGAGGGGAGCAGACCCATGGAGACATTCAGAAAAAATGAAGAGAATACTCCAGGCTGGGGAAGGGGCAGAAGCTAGCTGGTCCAATGGGCATTAAGCATCCTGGCTCTATTTTCTACCAGACCTCTAGGGAGGAAGCACAGTCCCTGGATGGCTGCAAGGTATACCGTGAGACCCTTAGGGACCTGTGATTACTTGGCCCAAGCAGCAGAGTTACAGACTTCAAAGGTCCACACAGGTTGGACAACGGTCATCTCAGCAGCATGCAGTGGGCCTCCCTGATATTTAAATCAATCTGACTCCCTAGAATCATTATATGACTTTAGCACAATGACTTGAAAACCCCAGTGATGATTAAATTAGAAGTTTTTTTCAGCAATTCTATGGGAGAGAAGCCCAGAGACATATTTAATTTGATTTAAAGCAAATAAAGATGTGACATTCTTGCTCACCTGAGTTTACTGAATAAGATTTATATCTGCAACATAAATGGGTGGCTTAGTGATTTATACTACGCCCATGTGATGGATGAAATAATAAGCAGTCATTCAAAGTAACAGTGACATACCCAGAGAGAAATAAGCCTCACAATGACACAGTTCCATAAATGGTGCTTATTACTGGCTTCTATTCTTTCTGAACACCCTTATTTTAGCCTAAAAATTTGGAATCACTCAGGTAAGCTCTCTCAATACAAGAATACTTCAAAGATCTTCATAAAAATCTTCAGAAACATTCCGAATGGATCCATTGAGAGTGACTTCACTCATATTCTATAACGAGAACAATGTGTTTATTGTACCTATGCAGTCATTATTACCTGGTCTCTCAGGTTAGCCTCCATGTAATGATTTGCCTCTTCAGTTCCAGCTCACTGAAGAAAAGGAGAATCCTTAATCACTGTAAGTAAGATAAATGAACTCTTACCTGCATGGGCCACATCTAGATGCTGTTGCCAAAGTCTCCTGATATTTCAAACTTCCATACAATTAGACTTACTATGCTTTGATGGCTTGATTATCAAACTTCATTTTGTGCTTATGAACCTGTACAAAACAAAGTCTCAGTTCTTGTTTGTTTGTTTGTTTGTTTGTTTGTTTTTGCAATTATAACACAATACCACAGACTGGGTAATTTGGAAAAAACAAATACTTATCTCTTACAGATTCTGGGAAATCTGCATTTGTGAGGCCCTCTTATCCTGCACCATGCCCCAGTGGAAGGAAAGGACGAGACAACACACAGTGGGTGGGGCGTGAGCACACCATTTCATTAGGAACCCACTTCCATGATAACCAGCCATCTCCATCATAGTGACATTAATCCACTCATGATGGCAGAGAACTCAGACTGAGTCACCTCTTAAAGACCACACCTCTCAACACAGTTGGTTTAGGGATTAAATTGTCAACACAGGAACTTTAGGGACAAATTCTAATCACAGCAGTCTATCCATATGTCTGCAGAATCTGACTTCTTTCCAGCCATGGACTTTTCACTGACATGGACAAGGGAATGGAATCACATTAAGTGAATTCCTTTCTGAGCTGTGTCCTAGCCTAAGTCACATCAGTTAGTTCTGAGAGGCCCTACACCTGTTCCCAGGTGCCCTGTCCCCTCCTGGGCCTTTACTGTTACCTACTTTTCTGAAGCCCATGAAAGCTCTCTTGGTTGGCATCTCACCCTGTCACAGGCCCCACTGGCCTTGCTGAGAAGCCTTATGTTTGTTCCAGGGATATCATCCCGAAGCTGCCCTCACCCCTGCTGAGAGTGGATGCTCTCTCTTCAGCCTAAGGGCAGTGACTATTTGCTCTCCTTTCCCATGAAGTAGAAGAAAGTAGTCTTGTCCTACCTCAATAGAACACCAAATCTGTATTGCTCGTCCACCCTGTATGGTCCAGTTCTTCCAAAAAGGCAATTTATTTATCTTCTCCATTGCCCCAAGTCTCCAAGTGTCTTGAGAATACATCCACAGACTATCCAGGAGAAAAGCCAATTTCAAATATACACTAAATCCTCCCATTATAATTTTTCCCAAAGGTCCCAAACAAATGCCATCTCTTCTCTTCGGGACACAAAGGCTTCAGGCAAATCAACTCTTCCTGGTTTTGCCTCTGTGTTCTCCAACATCTGCCCCTTTTATCATTTGTACTGTGTACACAAGGCTATAATTTGCACTAATTTTACAGCAGACTACTTGTTTTTTTAGCCTCAGGTTCAAGCACTGACTATTTCTAAACCACAGACACAAAAGCAAGATGTCTTCTCTGACAACCAGGATCCCCTGAGATTACATACAGCTTTAAGTAAAAAGTGCGGAGTCCATGTGCCTTTTTCTCTTATATCCATCCTATAGAAAATTCGGAAGCTGTAGCTGGTTATATGAGTCTCCCTTGTATTGTTCTTTATGCACAATTGAACACTATAAAGTGATCTAAAAATTCCACCTCAGAGCTTGAGACTTGCATTGTAATTTGACCACAAAACATTGACTCATTTTAAGGAGTCATGTCCTCTTAATTGTAATTTTTTTCAAATATTCCCCATCAGGAAAAAAAATGTGTGTTCTCAACCTGCTTAAAATCTCCCTAGCTCTGAATAATTCTTTAACCTCTGTTCTATCCATAAACTTGCCCTTCCTCATTTCAAGTCAAAACCATTTACTGTGTTAGTTTTTATTTCTATAGCTAATTAGTCATGAAAATGGTTGATTCAATGTGCAACTTGAGGAGTCTAGAAGCTTAACTAAGTAATTCAGTGGTTCTACATCCTAGGGTGTGGAGCACATACCCTTACCACACTAGGATGTTGTTCATTGTGTCAATTTGAGTTTAGAAGTTTCACTAAGTGACTTAGCAGGGAGCCAGGGTCCTCACTTTGTAAACGTCCCAAACCTGTGCAAGAGGAGGGTACCAGCTGGGAATACAGGTCAGCAGCACAGTGCCTGCCTGGCAAATGTAAAGTCAGGAGCTCTATTCCCAGTATCTGCCCAAACACAAAGAAGGAATGGAGATAGTGTGAGTGCTACACCCGCCAGCGTGTAGCTTGCATAGCATAAGGGAGGAAAAGAGGCTTGTCTTCCCACCCCTTGTGCTCTTGTTGCTTTTGTGGTCTTCTTCCATCTTGAAATGTTGCTCCTGTGCCCTCCTACCCTGCCTTGGAGCCAGGTGATTACAAACTGAAACCTCCATGAACTGTGAGCTAACTAAACCTCTCCTTCCTTAACTTTGGGCATCAGGGTATTTTGTCTCAGCAACGAGAGAAGAGTTACTAGGACATTCATTAACCTGTTATAATACATCTCTCACTGGATTATCGTTGTTCTTTTTTTTTTTTTTTTTTTTTTTTTGAGACTGGGTCTTGCTATGCGGTTCAGGCTGGCCTTGATCTCACTTTGTAGCCCAGGCTGGCCTCAAACTCACAAAGATCCTCCTGCTTCAGTTTTGAGTGTCTTCCTCACCCACAAACTATAAAGACTGAGGCCATCCCATCTTCATTTGTTCATTCACTCAATAAACATTTTGTTTCACGTGGTACCAGGCAGTGCTCTAAGCTTCATTTATTAGATCTCTATCTCAAGAGACATTAAATGACTAGTTTTTGGCTGAGCAACGGGGAAGAAAATGAGTTAAGTAATGACATCATTGCCCACCTCCCTCCTCCACACAGCAACCTTTCATTCTTCAGTTGCTTCCCAGTACTACCCGCCTTGTACATCACATTGCTCTGCCAGGCTGCCCCAGCTTCCCGAGTCCCTTAACGCGAAGGGCCACCGCCAAGATCGCCGTGCAAGAGAGAACAATTGGGTCTGTAGCTCCATGGATGCTCCCCTGAGATTTATATTCCCAAGGGCTCTTTCTATCCTCACTATTTGATGTGCTCAGGGATTCTTTTCTTCCCCTTCTAACTGAGCCTCCGAAGGAGACATAAACCCTTCCTTCAATCTTCTACAGCTCAATTAAAGCTGTATTGTTGCATGCAGTGAAAACGATGATGGTGGCGGCGATGGTGGTGGTGATCCTAACACTCACTAAAAATGAGAAAGAAAATAACCCAGAGAGAAACCAGGATCTGGTTCCAGGTTATGACTATCTTGAAGCCCAAGTTTCTGCCCTGTCCTCCTCAAATTCCTCAGCCTATTTTTCTCCTAACTCATGGATAACCCCCTCCAAGAAAATAGCCAAGAAATATCTAGGAACATATTTATCCCTCTCTTCCTCCAAGTCTAGGCCCATGTGAGCAAGGACCTAAGACAGAAATGAGATCCTTGTCCTTATAGCTAAACTCCACTTTCCTCCTGTGAATTAAGACAATCCTCTTCCCAGGAAGATAACACTGGGACAAGGCTCTATTTTGTGCACAGCCCTACCTGGAAGCTCAAATTCAGGGAGTAGCATTTCAGCCTCGGACATAAGCATACTGTGAGGCAGGTGGGGAGGATATTTCCCTATACTTGTACTCTCAGCCCCTGTGCCCTGCATCCCTGTTCCAAACCCTTTTATTTTTTCTTTGCAACCAGGGATTTAACCCAAAGCCTTCCCACCGAGCTATAGCTGCTGTCTTTTCTTCTTTCTTTCTTCTTGTTTTTGTTTTGTTTTATCTTGTTTGATTGGTTTGTTGGTGACAGTCTAAGTTATGTCCTTAACTTGCTCAGGCTGGGCTCTAAGTTGGGACCCCCTACCTCAGCCTCCCGTGTGCGGGCATTACAGGCATGCCACCACATTGGCGGGCTGCCTGTCCCTCCCACTGACCTTTATTTTTCTACTTCCCCCCTCTCAGCCATAAGCCTCACTTCCTATTGGGTATTTTACCCTTTGACTGTCCACATGCCACAAACTTGTTTTCTTAGCTTTGGCATCGGAACACCCAACCCAGAGCACTTTGTGTGTACACATGTGCATGTGTGCAACGCGCGCGCACATACACACACACACACACACACACACACACGGAGGAAACATATAGCAGTGAGTGCTATATCTCTCAGGAGGCCAAGGATTGCATCACGAAGAAAACTTGCCACACATATGAACTGTTTTACCAGTTTTGAGTTTTATCCTAAAATGAGGACCTATTTTGCCTTCTGTTTTGAACATACTGATTTGTTCATTTTCAGTTTAGGTTTAAAATTACTCAGATAACCCAACCATGTCCCACCTGCCTTAAAATCCTGCAGGTAAGAGGCTGAGGCTCAGGTACAAAGCATGTCACTTTCAAGATCTGGACTGAGCATAACTGAGTTGAAGCTTGATAAATCCGAGCCAGCAGCCAAGCAATCACTCTTGTCTATCTTGGTATCATAATATTTCAAGAGCCTAGGCTCACTCATGTAGGTATAAATAGAACCAGCTTTTGCGGGGGGCGTTTTGTGTGGAGAGAGAGGCTGCTTGTTTGTTTGTTTGGTTCTCATACCAGGGTAATCGCCTAGGTGGAAAGACAGAACACTGCCATGAGTGGAAACATTTTTCAACTTGTACTTGGTAGAAATTTTGATCCATACATTTTCTTGCTGAAAAATCGACCAGTGTTTGTCATTTGTGACTAAAATGCTTCTGATCCAGTGGTCAGTCGGTTTTACTGTTTTAGGAAAATACTAGCTGGAAGAATTTGTTTACAGCAAAGAAAGATGGTAATGATGTTATTCTTCACTGTACCATCTAAGTTGTAATTTTCATCACATCCACATGAATAAAGAATTTCGAATGACTCATAGTCTCCACAATCAACTTTCTTTAATCAATTCCCAAACATCATCTTCATTTCAGTATGTTTGTTACATGCCATGAAAACTTTAATAGTTTTGCCTTACAGTTCTTTATTGAGTATGCAGGTTCTTACAAGTTGCTAAGTAAGTAAAATCTGTGGCCTCTCCCTCAATTATTAAGATAAGAATTTAATCACTTCACACTCTGTAGATATTTTTACCTGTAAAGGCACCTTTTTTCCTTTACCGTTAAATAATAAATCAATCTTTAATTTGTAAAGTCTGACTAACACTGCCAACTAATTTTGAATGAATATATGTATATGGCTGATAAAAAATAGTTTTCAAAACAACTATTCATAACAAAGTTGTCCTAGAAAATAACTTTTATAAAAACTGAAATTTTTTAATTTAATTTAATTATTCAGGGAGAAGAATCTCTCTTTTTTAAACATTTCCTAAATATGAAAAAAGACTATTCAAAAATTATAGTAATGCCTAAATTAAATAATTACTTTAGTTAAATAATTACAAAAGAAAAACTATAAAATTTTTTATAGTTGATAAAAGCTATCTGTAAAAGTTTTACTGGAAGTATACATATTTTGAGAGATGAGCATATGTAATATCTAGAATGGACTCCCCAAAGGGAACATGCAGCTAAATGTGTAGACTTTCTTATGTGAAAAAAATTATGATATAAAATCTATGTTTAAGGTTTCTAAGAACACTCTCAATTTGAAGGCACTGTTCGCTGCCAATTACTAATGATAAAGGGCAGTCATGCTGTCATCCCTGTTTAGGTCCCTGCTGGGGATCTCCAAAGGGAATAAGAACAGGACAGCCTGCTTCACTATGCACTGACCACTGCTTCTCTGAAGTCCCTGCTGCCCCGACTTTTTTCAGAGATATCAGGTTTGCACTATTTGCACTAATATATCCCCACATTCATACTTATGCATAAAAATTTTTAAATGGCCATAGTTCTAAAAGAGAAATTAGCAACAGGAAAACAGCAAAATTCAGAAATGTGCTTTGTGCTATTGAAACTATACAAAAGAAACACAGACAGCTACAGTTAAGTATTTGATTGCAACTGCAGCAGGACTGAGAAGAAAATGGTGGAAACTGTTTTTGAGAGAAAAAGATGGAGAAGAAAACAAATAAAAAGAAGGTTCAGGCATTTAACTGTGTAGTCCTAGATCTGTGAAAGTCCATCCCCTGCCATCTGCACACACACAACCCACGAAAACACACACACACACACACACACACACACACACACACCAGGAAGGGTGGAAAACTGGGATTGCTGACTGATCCAGAAGCGGGCTTTACCTGAGCCAGCCTAGACCACTTGAACTTTCTAGAACAAACATGGAGGTATGAGCGTGGAAGCCTCAAGCAACTAGCTTCAAGCCACACAGGAGAACTAGGCATGAGTGGACAGAAGGAGAAGGAAGAAGGGACCATCCTGCAGCACCATGCCAGGTTCCCAGCACTCTCCAGGCCTGGCGTCCCTCTCTCAGTGTGGTGATCTAGCCGCAAGAACCCAGGGTCCTGGCTTCTCATTGATGATTTATGTTAGGTTCCCCCTCTTTTTTTTTTTATTTTAAAAAAATAAAAGTACAAAAACATATTGACAAACAGACACCAATTAGCATAAAAAATACTACAATCACAACTAATCTCTAGACAAGGTGATATAGTCTCAACAGTGCTTATTGCTTTATCCATTGATATCTTCGAAGTGTAAATATATGAACCCATATAAAGACATGCAAATTTAGTCAGACAATTAATCCTCTCAACAACAGAAAAACCACAAAAACCAAAAATCTAAAGACAAAAAACAAAACAGGCAAACAACAACAACAGCAACAACAACAACAAAAAAAAAACACCAATAGTTGCTGCTTTACATATTGATTTCTTCGAAGTGTGTGTTCAGGATAACACATACAGACATACAAGATTGATCAAATAACCCGTCATCGATTATTGCTTAGCATTAAGTAATATAATACAATAGTAGAGGGAACTCAGGAAGATGGCGACCGGGTGAGCAGCAAGGGAGCGAACCTCCTTAATAAACACCACCAGCTCGAGACAGACTTGGTGAGCGTGAATGCCGGAACCTCGGCTGGGAAGTTTAAACTGGGCGTATTTCTCTGAGATGCCGGGGGAGATGTGGTAGGGCGGACCAGGCTGCCGGGGCGAGACGTGGGAAA
>PVLD010019343.1:0-36673 GCA_004027595.1 Dinomys branickii
CCTTCTTTCCCTTCTCTTTTCCCACACACCAGTTGCCCTTTACTTCTGAGCATTTTCTTTTCATTTCACAATGTCTATCATATCTCCTAGTTTTTACTCACTCTTTCAGGTTCTTACACTAGCGAGACAGTATGTTGTTTACACATGTGGGTCTGATTTATTTCACTTATGAGTATGGTCTTTAGTTGTAACCATTTACCTATAAAAGCCTTGAGTTTATCTTTCTTTATAGCTGAGTAATATTGCATTATATAAAAGTACCACAATTTTTTTATCCAATCTTCAGTGGATGGACATTTGGGTTGCTTCCACAATTTAGCAATTACAAATTGCACCGTTATAAACATGGGTGCACATATATCACTGTGATATGATGTTTTCAGGTCTTCTGGGAAAATACCCAGACGGGGAATAGCTGTGTTGAATAGGACCCCTAGACCTAGTTTGCTGAGGAATCTACAAACTGATTTCCAGACTAGTGGTTTCACTAGTCTGCTTTCCCACCAGCAGTGGGGAAGAGTTCCTATTTCTCCACAGCCTCGCTAGCATTTGTTATTGGTTGATTTCTTAATGATAGCCATTCTTACTGGGCTGAGGTGAAATCTCAGTGTTGTTTTAATTTGCATTTCTCAAATGACTAATGATGTTGAACATTTTTTCATGTATTTATTTGCCATTTGTATTTCTTTATCTGAGAAGTGTGTATTCATCTCAGATGCCCATTTTTGGATTTGGTCTTTGAATTTGGAGGGGCTGATGTTTTTTAATTCTTTATATGTTCTAGATATAAGACCTTTGTCCGAGGGACAGTCAGCTAAATTTTTTTCCCAATTTGTGGGTTTTCTTTTTATTCTGCTGGTGATTTCCTCAGATGTGCAGAAACTTTTCAGTAGGATGAGATACCAGTTGTTTATTCTTTGAAGTATTTCCCTTGCAGTTTGGTTTTTGTTCATGAACTCTCTGCCTACCCCTATGTCTTCAAGGTTTTTACCTACTTTCTCTTCCAACAGATTTAATGTTTCTGTTTTAATATTGAGATCTGTGATCCATTTTGACTAACGTTTGGTGCATTGTGATAGACTTGAGTCTATTTTCAGCCATTGGCAAGTGGTAAGCCAATTTATCCAGCACCATTTATTAAAGAGGCCATCATTCTTCCAGTGAGCTTGTTTGGCCCCTTTATCAAAGATTAGATGCCTGAGCTTCTAACTTTAAGAATAAGTATATGTGTAAATACACATATATGTATGGCCTAAGAGCTCATGAGGTCTCTGGTGAGATGGCAGGGCAGGGTTTTTGTATTAGTCAACTGTCATTTAAACCTGATGATTAGGAGGCTAGGGACCTTTCAGATCTTTTACTTCTTTTCTTTCCTTCCTTTTTTTAAAGGAGAATGGAGAGATGTGAAATGGTGATTAATCATGTATACTGTATTTCAACCAACTTTTTAAAATGAACTCAGTTATAGCATCACCTCCTACTTCTTAACCACTTCCAGGAAAAAACTGACCTTCTTGGTGTCTGATTTTATCTGGTGTAGCCTCTGTTATGCTATTCGTAAAAACTTAGTCTGTCTCCTCTGCTAAACTACATGTTCCTTGAAAACTACAGAATTTCTAATTCATCTCAGCTCCCAGTGCACCAGAGTAGCTCTAAAATGTTTGTTGAGTTGGATAAATAAAGAAATTTCTTCTCTTCCAATCACTACATGTCTTTTTTTAACACTCATTCAATAAATATTTTGTACAGTATGTTAGATGTTTTAAATAAAAATATTTATAAAACATAGTGACTTTAAGAAGTCAAATAGTTAAATGTCAGTCAAAGCTTAAGAGTTACAAAAGAAAGAGAGAGAAAGGAAGGAAGGAAGGAAGGAAGGAAGGAAGGAAGGAAGGAAGGAAGGAAGGAAGGAGAAAGAAAGAAAGAAGAAAGAAAGGAAGGAAGGAAGGAAGGAAGGAAGGAAGGAAGGAAGGAAGGAAGGGAGAGAGAGAGAGAGAGAAAGAAAGAAAGAAAGAAAGAAAGAAAGAAAGAAAGAAAGAAAGAAAGAAAGAAAGAAAGAAAGAGAAAATTCAGCCCAGCCTGAGCAATTTGGGATTTAACAAGACCCTGTTTCAAAATTTAAAAAGGAGAAAGGTGTAGCTCATGATGAAGACCCAGGATCTGATTCCCAGTACTGGATAGGAGGTGGATTCTGGGACTGAGGATTTACCAGCACGGTAGAGCACTTCCCTAGTGATCTCTGAGTTTGATCCACAGAGCTGGGAGTGGCAGAAACAAAACAATTATACCTGATCTCAGCTATACAGTGATACTCTCCTTTGTCTCCTCACTTTTTTCACATTAATATACTGAGTTATATTGTTCTGGTCTCGTTTCCCTTCATTTCTCCTTTTCATGCTATGCTTTCCATCCATCTAATACTTTTGGTCTTTAAGGGCAGGTCTATTTCCAATCTTCCCACTTGAAGACAATGAAGAAAATAATACTATGTGTACAACACATCAGAATAAATGATTAGTGGCCCCATTGAAGCCAGAGATAGGTTAGCCAGGTGATCCCTGATGTTCCAGGTGCTATCAGAGCTTAGAGATTCAAGAAGTTGACAGCATCTTGATAACATCCTGTGCACATGAATATTATGCACAACACTGGGTGAGAATCTTGTCATTAGTTACCATTGACGATCCATTCAATATCAGCGGTATTATCCACCCAGGTTATGGTGATGCACAGACCAGCAGCCATACCACCAACCATTAACCTTGGCCTCTCTCCATTTAACTAGCTGGGCTGATAACTGACAGAAATGAAAGAGATATATGACTATCTCTTTTGTTTAGAGACACTTTTAAAGTATCTGTTGATCATATTTTCATGAAGTATGCATCTTATGTTCATGAAAGGGAAGATCAGATGTTCATGAAACACAACATCTTATCTTGAAAGGCTCTGAAATTCCCTTTTCAAACTTTGTGCTCTTGAATGAGGGCTGTCATGACCAAAGTTGCACCTCAGAAGTTGTTTGCTGTCGTCACTGCTGACTCTGGCAGAAAAGCCTTTCAAGTACTTAAACACTTCCTCTCACTGCATGTGGGCTGCAGTAGGCAATCGTGTTGATAAAATAAACATGAACATTTTGAAGATCAAAGATTGCCTTAAAAAGGGATATGACTGATTCCACTGACCATGCTGGGTCTACATTTACCAAAGAAAGTTAGAAATCCTGCAAATGTGAAGAAACGTTTGCTGTTTTTATGACCTTAATTTTTACTGTTAAACTACAAAAGATAAATAGTTAGGGATAGCAGATCTAGCTATAGTATTTTGGGTGACAAAAACAGGAAGAGGGCCAAAGATACAGACAAAAAACTTACATAAGAAGCTGGGCTGAGGGACCCCTTCTGGAATAGAAACTTTAGAGAAGGACTCACTGGGCAGGCAAGGAACCCTGCTGTGAGAAATTGGGGGCCGAAAGGAAGTAATAACCCACATACATAGATTTTTAAAGTCATCATGTGAGCAAAAAATATAATGCTGCAAAGAAAGCTGCCAAGAAACACATGTCTACACTGTGCATTGCTAATAGGAACAGGGGCTTTTCATGCAGGTTACTGAGATGAGTGCCTTAGTACCCTTGTGACAGTGCATGGGTTAGGAAGATTCAGGAGGTGGCTGAGTTGACACAAGGACAACAGTTCTGGAAAGATAAGGAGATGGAGAAATGTATGCATAGTAGGACTCATCTCAGAATATGTACTGAAGGTGGTTATAAGCAACAATTTGATAACTTCTTATGAAGAAAGAAATGGGAGTGAAAGCCCCTTAAAAGTGTGCTTTAATGACACCAGTCATTTGATAAACTGACCTTTAAAATATGTGGGACCAATGAACAGGGGCGGGTATGATCTGTGGGATAGATCTATTTGGAGCAGAACAGAGCTGCTCAGGATGATGGAGAAGAAGCAGAGTTTTCTGTGGTAGTCATTCAGCTTCTGCTCTTTTTTTCATGGGAAAAGGTAAAACAGAATTTCATAATAAGATGATAGGAGAGTAACCATAGTTAATACATTGCATATTATTATCTTCAAAGTAGTTACTAAGAGTACAAGGTATGGGCATAAAAAGTTCTGCAATCAATGTAAACACAAGCGTTCTTTTTCTATAAACTAAGAGACAATAAATGTACAACTAACTTCCATTTTTTTCTTTCTTTTCCCTTCCTTCATTTCTATTTCCCCCAAACCTAGCTCTTTTTTCCTTTTTAACAATTTCTTCCCATTTCACAATATCTGTTCTACACTTTAGACCTTATTTACTCTTTCAGTTTCTCACACCAGGGAGACAATATGATGTTTACACGTGTGAGTTGACTTATTTTACTAATGAGTATGGTATCAAGTTGCATCCATTTACTATTAAAGTCTCAAATTTATCCTTCTTTATTGCTGTGTATTACTCCATTGTATAAAAATACCACATCTTTTTTTATATATTCCTCAGTGAATGGGCAGTTGGGTTCTTTCCAGGATTTAGCTATTACAAATTATGCTGCTATAAACATTGGTGCACATATATCACCGTGGTATGACGTTTTTAATTCTGGGACAATATTTAGAAAGGGGAATACCTGGGTCAAATGGGACCTCTAATCCTAGTTTTTTGAGGACTCTCAACACTGATTTCCACAGTAGTGGTACCAGTCTGTACTCCCGCCAACTATATGTTGTTTGCAAGAAGCACACCTCATCTACAAAGAAACACTTACACAAAGTGAAAAAAAGGAAAGCAATACTCCATGAAATTGGAACCCAAATGCAACCAAGAGTAGTATTCCTAACTGCAAACCAAATGGACTTCAAACCAAAACTGATACAAGAGGCAGATAAAATTCAATAAAGAAATATCACAGTTACATCATACAAGTGAATAAATGGACCTAAGAGATATCTACCATGTTTTGTTCAACAGCACAAAACACACATTCTTTTCAGCAGTCCATGGAACTTTTGCAGATAAAATAGCCTATATCTTAAAAGAATTTCAATTATCTCTTGCATTCTATCATATCACAGTTAAACGAAACTAGAAATCAACAGCAAAAGAAATCATAGAAATTATGCAAACATGTAGAGATTAAATAATACATTCTCTAAGAATCAATGAGTCAGAGAATAAATTGGGAAAAAAATTTAAAAAGTTCCTAGAATCAAATGAAAACACCAAAACCTGTGGTACACAATGGCAGAAGTTCTAAAAAGGAAGTTTATAGCTGTAAGTACTTTATCAGAAAGACAGAGCATTACCAAGCAGCAAATTATCTAATACTATACCTCAAGGCCCTCCTAAAACAAGAGCAATTCAAATCCAAACCTTGTGGAAAGAAATGAATTGCAAAGGTAAGAGTGGCAGTCCATAAAATTGAGACTAGTGAAACAATACAGAGGGTCACGTGATCAAAGAGCTGGCTCTTTGAAAGGATGAATAAAAGCGATAACCCATAGCCAAACTTCCCAAAAGGAGGAGAGGAAAGATTCAAATCAATCCAAACAACTAGAAACAAAAAAGGCAAAGCTCACAATGGACACCACTGAGGTTCAGAGAAATACAAGTGAAGTAAATCTGATGGAGAAGGTTAAATATTGCATGGCCTCCTTACATGAGAAACCCAATGAATACATAATTTTGAGAGCAGAATAAAAAATTGGATGGCCTACCTCCCTCCAGGAAACAGGGAGGTAGATCTTTTGGAAATGGATCAAGGGTCAGAAAGAGGAGAAAGGGGGAGGTAGGAAGGACTAAGACATGATATATATGCACCAACTCCCCATGGTGAGTACATGTCACTGTATATCATGACACGTACTAATAAAACTTTAACAAAACTTCTTAAAACTTACATTCCAATTAATTGGAAAATCTAGAAGAAATAAATTCCTAAATACATATTACCATAATTGAACCATGAAGAAACCAATAATAGGCAATGAAATTGAGGCAGTAATAAAGACTCTACCATCTAAGAAAATCCAGGACCCAAGGGACTCACTGCTAAATTTTACCAAAACTTCAAAGAAGTAATGTCAATACTATTCAGACTCTTTCATTAAACTGAAAGAGAGGAAACACTACCAAACCCATTTCTGTGAAGCCAGTATTACCCTGATACCAAAACAAAACAAAAAACAAGTCAACAAAAAAGAAAACTAGAATTATTTAATAAACATAGATACAAAAATCCTCAACAATATATTTCCAAATAGAATGCAACAAATCATAATAAAGGTCATACATCATGACTAAGTCAGCTTCACTCCACGGAAGCAAGGATGGTAAAAACATATCTAAATAAATAAATGCAATAGACCATATAAATAGAAGTAATATAAGATCTTATGACCCTCTCAATAGATACATGTAGTGGTTTGACAAGTGGTGGTATCTGTTGGGAGCAGGTAGGAGCTGTAAGGAGCTGTTGGTTCTGTTGGAGGAGCTTGTCATGCTGGCTTTCCTGATGGACTTGGCTGTTTTCATTCTCTGAGGAGCTCAGGACCTTGATGGCACTGAGAATGGCTTTGGTTCACTTTGGGGGAGCTCTGGTCCTCACTTTGAGCATTGCTTCCTTGCTCTGGAGGGGAAGATGGTGCACTGTCAATCTCCTGGAGAAGCTTCCATGTTGGCTTTCCTGATGGAAACTTGGCTGTCCTGATCATCAGAAGAGCTTGGGACCTCACTGTTGCTAAGGATGGCTGTGGTACCTTTCAGGGGAGCTCTAATTCTTATTTTGAGTATCACTTCCTGGCTCCAGTGCAGATCCCCCGCTTGCTAGCACAGATCCTTCAACCCACTGGCACAGACTTCCTAGATTCCACCACTAACCTTTAGGCCTTCTAGTGCAGATCCATGAAACAAGCCTGCATGAGATATTGTTATGGGCTCTGGGCCTCCAGTTGTACTCATGGCAGGCATTGTTATGAGCTCTAGGTCTTCAGCTGGACTCATGCAGGACATTATCATGGGATCCAGGCCCTCAGCTGGCTTCTTTGGTCTCTAGTGTGTGGACAGATTTCCTGCACTCTCATATATGATTCTTTAGGTGACTATAAATAATCTTATAAAATATGTGTCCTGTATTATATTATTCCTCTTGCAAAATATGCCCCATACTACAGCAATGCAGAAAAATCTTTTGAAAAAATGCACCAATCAGTCATGACAAAAAATAAACTAATGAAAATAGATATATGGAACCTTAACTCAAACTGATAAAAAGCCATTTATGACAAACCCATTGCCAACATTGGACTATATGGGGAAAAAACTGACAGCATTTCCTCTAAAATTAGGAAGAAGACAAGAATATCACTCCCACTACTCCTCTTCAGTATAGTGCTCAAAACATTAGCCAAAACAGTCAACCAAGACAAGGAAATAAAAATTATATATGTAAGAAAGGAAGAAGTCAAAATATTTTTGTTTGCAGAAGATATGACCTTCTAAACAGTAGACCAGAAGACTGACAAATTGAGCAAAGTAGCAGGATAAAAAGTCAACGCATAAAAGTCAGTGGCATTCTTGTACACCAATAACAGACCTACTGAGAAAAAAAAAATCAGGAAAGCAATCACGTGTACAGTAACTGCAAAAGATATTCAGTACCTAGGCATCAACTGAATGAAAGAAGTGGAAGACCTCTATAACAAACACTATCACACTCTGAAGAAATTGAAGAGGAGGGGCTGGGGATATAGCTCAGTGGAATAAGCGCTTGCCTAGCAAGTGCAGGGTCCTGAGTTTGATCCCCAGTACCACCAAAAAAAAAAAAAGGAACATTAAAGAAATTGAAGAGGACACTAGAAAATGGAAAGCAGGGTCAGTATTATCAAAATGGCCATAATACCAAAATCATACATATATGTAATGCAATTCTGATCAAAATACCAGCATTCCTCACAGAACTAGAAACCATCCTAGAATTTAACTGGAACCAGAAGTGCCAGGCATGGTGGCACATGCCTGCAATCCCAGCACTGCAAGGGCTGAAGGATCACTGTGTGTTTGAGGCCAGCCTGGGCTACAAAGTGAACTCAAGGCCACACTGAACTACACAGTGAGAATCTGTCTCAGAAAAATTAAATTGGTTAATTAATTAAGTTGAACCAGAAGAGACCAATGAAGGCCAAAACACTCCTAAGGAAGCACAAAATGAGAGGCATTGCAATCCTAGACTTCAAGATATACTACAAAGCTACAGTAATGAAACAACATGATACTGGCAAAAAAAAAGAAATGCAGAACAATGAAATAGACTAGAAGACAGACAGGTGCAGATCGATGGAAAAGACTAGAAGAAAGAGAGGTGCAGATCAGTGGATAGACTAGAGGACAGACAGATGCAGAACAATGGAAAAGACAAGAAGCAGAGAGATGCAGAACAATGGAATATACCAGAGTACAAAGACATGCAGAAAAATGGAATACACTAGAAGACACAGAGAGGCAGACCAGTGAAATAGACTAGAGGACAGAGAGATGCACACCAATGGAATATCCTAGAAGACGGAGAGGTGTAGATGAATGCAATAGACTAGAGGACAGACAGATGCAGACCAAAGAATTGACTACAAGACAGAGAGATGGAGACCAGTGGAACACAACAGAAGACAGGGAGATGCAGACCAATGCAATAGACTACAGAACAGAAAGATGCAGACCAATGAACCAGACCGGAGGACAGAGAGATGCAGACCAAATGAATGCACTGGAGGACAGAGAGATGCAGACCAGTGGAATAGACTAGAAGACAGATAAACAACTCCGTGCACCTTTAGCCATCTGATTTTTGACAAAGGCATAGAAACAAACACTGCAGAAAATATAGATTTTAACAAGTGGTGCTAGGCAAACTGGTTATTCACAAGCAAAACATAATTAATCTAGATCCATTATGGTGAACTTTTTGCCAAGCTGCAACCCAAAATCTACTGATTTATCCCAAAGTGCTGTAGGGACAGTTAAGGAGGAACAGACAGCACAGGATAAAGGAGACAGCCACATGCTCACTCATGATGCTGTGCACTGCAAGGGGCTGCCCTTTGTAGGACTTTTGCATACTTTTTACTATGTGTCCTGTAAACCCTCGCTCACCCCAGAAAAAAAGGCTATGACCCTGAATTTGTACCAATCACAGAAATAATTATTTTTTCCAACTCAGTTTATCCCTATGAATATAGGCCGAACAGAAAACAGACGAGAGCCTTGCTCGGAGCTTCCCCCTGCCCTGTACCTTGGTGTGGCAGCCCCACCCAGGCGCGTCTTCTGTGTCGTCAGTAAACCTTCTGCCTTACTTCACTTTCCTTATCTGAGTTTCTCTTTCTCCTCTGGAGCAATTTTGGGTTCTAAGTCAGCCTCACTCCACGTCTATGCTCCTGCTTGGGTGGAGAGATGAACCAGGGAAGTAGAGGGTCTCTTCACAGGAGGAGCCCGGCTCCCCAGACCTCGGCTGGATACAACAGTTAAATGCCATTAAATGTGAATACTGAGGTTTCAGTTTAGGAAAAACAGCTCTACATTAACATCGTTTGTCTTAAAACAAAACTACAATAGCACGTGGGCCATAGGTTCGCCACCACTGATCTAGACCCATGTCTCATCCTCTACTACAATCAGATCAAAAGAGATTAAACACCAGGGTATAAAAACGAAAACATTGAATCTGCCAGAAGTTATAATAAGTAAGACACTTGAGGACACAGGCCTAGGCAAGAACTTCTTAAACAAAATCCTAATTGTACAAGAAATAACACAAGAATCAACAAATAGTATGTATTATACCAAACTGAAACTTCTGCATAGCAAAGAAAACCATCAACAGAGTGAAGAGACAACCTCACCATGGGGGCGGGGGAGGGGCCGCCAGCTACTCCTAAAATAGAGTATAAGTATCTATATAAAGAACTCAAAAAAACAAAAGACAATTAAAAACAGGCAGTTGAAATGAATAGACTGCCTATTTTTGACAAAGGCATAGAAACAAACACTGCAGATAAAAACAAACACTTCTCAAAAGAGAAAGCCACATGAGCCAATAAGAACACCGAAAAGTCTCACCCTCTTTGGCCTCTAGGGAAATGCCAGTGAGGGCAGCACTGTGACCCCATCTGACTCCTGTAAGCGCGGCTCTCGTTAAGCACTCAGAAACAACAGGCACCGGCCAGCATGGAGGGTGAGACTCTTTCTTGTTGTGGGAATGTAAACTAGTACATCCACCGTGGAACTCAGTGTCGAGATCCCTCAAAAAATTAGATAGAAATTTCACAACCCAGCTACATCTCTCCTGGATATCCTTCCAAAATAACTAAAGTCATCCTATGGCAGCGATACATACAGCTGCACCATAGTAACACAATTTCCAATAACTAAGCTATGAAAAAAACCTAGCGGTCCATCAACAGATAAAGAAAATGCAATATATGTATTATATCATATTCAGCCATAAAGAATAAATTTGAGTCATGTGTAGGCAAATGGGTGGATATTAGGACTATAACGTTAAGTGAAATAAATCAGACACAGAAAGTTAAATATCACATGTTTTCTCTTATATGAAAAAACCATAATATCAATAACTTAAAAAAATAAGGCAGATGGTCGGAAACACGGAGGTAGACTTTCCGAGATGAGAAAGGGAATCTGGGGTGGTTATGAAGGGAAAGAGTATCAAAAATAATCATGATCCAGGCATGGTGGCGCACGCTTGTGATCCTAGCACTGGGGAGGCTGAGGCAGGAGGATTGTTGCTAGTTCGAGGCCAGCCTGGGCTACAAAGTGAGTTCAAAACCAACCTGAACTGAATAGTGAGACCCTGTCTCAAAAAGACAAATAATAATAATAATAATAATAATGATACACTATATAAATGATAGGTAGAGGATAGATTAGATAGATCTCAAACAAGTATAGTTTCACAAATACATACTAATGAAATAAAATTTAAAAAACAATAAGTACCTTCAACAAAATAAGAGAAAGATTTCAAATAAACAATCCAATGATGCACTTCAAGATACTAGAAAAGCAAGAACAAACCAAATCCAAAATCAGTATAAGCAATAACAAAGGTCAGAGCAGAAATAAGCGAAACAGAGTTAAAAACACAAAACAAAGGATTGAGGGGTTTTTTTAAAAGATCAACAAAATTGAGAAACTGCGAGCCAAGTAAACATTTCCTTCCTTAATTTGGAGGGTCAGGTATTTTGTCTCAGCAACAAGAGAGAAGTAACCAAGACAATAACTTAATAGGTGCAGAAAAGAGTCATTCCATAAAATTCAACACTTTGGGAAGCTGAGAATCACAAGTTCAAACCCAGCCTGGGAAACACAGAAATTTATCAAGAGCCTATCTCAAAGAGCAATGTTTGAAAGGGGAAAGCGAGTGCTGAGGATGTAGATCAGTGTGAAAGCCCCGGGCTAAAATAAAAATCCTATAAACTGTCAGGCATGGTGGTGCACTCCTGTAATCCCAGCACTTGAGAGGCTGAGGCAGGAGGATCACTGTGAGTTTGAGGCCAGCCTGGGCTACATAGTGAGTTTAAGGTCAGCCTGAACTACATAGCAAGATCCTGTCTCAAAACACCAAAAAAAAAAAAAAAAAAAAAGGAAAAGAAAAGAAAGAAAAAGAAAAAACAGGTTCTGTTGCTAATTTATTGTGTGGTATGAGGGCAAGTCCTTTTGTGTGTATGCTGAGAAGCTTTCAGATCTGTATTTTGTGACTGTAAAACCACCGACACGATACTTCCCAGGATGGTGATTCCCTGGGAAGAGCTTTGTCTTACACATGAGGCAGGAGGATCACTTGTGAGTTTGAGGCCAGCCTGGGCTACATAGTGAGTAGCCTACGAACTGAAAGCAGTTCTCTCTCTATATATGAATAAGAGCTGTCTCATCCCAGGGTGACAGCTAATTCTTGGACATATCCAGCTTAGATAGCAGGACCCCATGTGCTTACAGCCCACTGCACAGAGGGAAGTAGCACCTATAGCTACTAAAACAAAGAACTATTTTCTGAAAAATTAACATGCCCACGTACTGTTCTGTGTTAAATTTTTAAGACACTTAAGTTACCCAATGACCCTGCTATCCTTTTGCCTGGGATGTTTTCTCCAGATACCCACGGGCCTTACTCCCGTCTCTTTCTCAAGTGTTTGCTTAAATGTCACCTTTTCAAGGAGACCGAACCTAACTGCTCTCCTTTAAGCTATGACACCCTCCCGTACCACAAAAACCCTCCATCAACTTTACGCTGATCTGCATTTTCCCCGTCACATTTACCACGTTCTGACATAGTAGATATGGCTTATCTCTGTTTATCATCTACTGTCTTCTACTAAACGCAAGCTTCCTAAGGCAGGGGCTTATGTCTGTTTTTCGCACTGAGCTATCCCGCAGACATAGAACAGGGGAAGATAAACCTTTCCATAGCTGACCAGAGAGCAAGTATTTTCGGCTTCGTCAGTCTAGGGTTTCCTTTGCATCTACTCAAATCTGGCCCCATAAATCAAGGGCAGCCACAGACTATACATAAGACGGATGTAGCTCAGGTCAAATAAAACTTAATAAACATTGAAATCTTCACATGTCACAGCATTTTTTTCTCTTTTTTTAACCACAAATATATATATATATATATATATATATATATATATAAAGAGAACTGTTTTCAGTTCCTAGGCCATACTCACAGACAGCAATCTAGGATATAGTAAGGATTCAATCGGAAGCTATCTTGCCACAATACATGAGTGTGTTTTGAAAGTATGTGTTATTTTAATATGTTAAACACGGCCTAATCAGTCATGCATATATTGTTAATGTTTGTCAAGTACCTTTTCATAGTCAGTACTGAAGGGAATGTAACTCTATCCACTAGGAATCACAGATCATTTGCATTAGTAAGAGCGGGATAATGAAGTTGTTAAGTTTCCATAGCGATAAAAATGTAGGTGATAAACACTTTTGGCCCCACATACCTGACCACATTGCACCTCCTCAGTAAAATCAAACTTTGAGTGTGAACCTTACATTTAATTTTATTGTAGTTTTTAAAATTAATAGGACTAGGAACTAAACTGGTTATAGTGATGTGGGTTTTTTCTTTTTTTTACTGTGATTCATACTGAGAAAAGATGGAGCTAGCTGATCTCAACAGTACAGAAAAGGCTACACAGCGTGTGGGTGTGTGTGATTGGACCTAGAAAATAATCTCGGCGTATTTCTCACCCGCAGGCCCTGTAGTTTAAAGTACTCTAGAAAGAAGAATGGGGCCAGATCAGTTCCTACACTGGTTTGTTGTTGTTGGTAGGCCTCATCTCCCACTGAACTTCTTCCCCAGCCCCCTTCTTTTTTTTCTTTGAGACAGTGTCTTGCTAAATGGCCTGTGCTGGCCTCCAATTTGCAATCCATGTGCTTCAGCCTCCTGAGTAGCTGGGATTACAAGCATGTGCCACCGTGCTCCACCTGGCTACTTCTTATAGACTAAATCAACAACAGAGTTTTGATAGATATAGCATGACCATTATTCATGATTGTCCACTTGACTGTGTTACAAAATGCAGGCAGATTAGTAAAGCACATTTCTGGTGTGTCTCTGGGGTATTTCAAGAGATGCTTCATAGGTGGGTCAGCATACTGCAGGGGGAAGGCCCACCCTGATTGGAGTGGCACCATCCAGTAGGCTTGCAGCCCAGCTAGAAAGGGGAAGAAGGAGATCAGCCTGCCTTTGAAAAGCTCTGTGCTGCTTGAGTGGGTGCCAGCACCTACAGACACTAAACGCCAGCTTCGTCAGCCATTCAACATAGTCTCATAGTAGCAACTCTCCAGGGAATCTCCAGGCCTTTCTTTTGGACTGGTGCTGCCTCTTTGATTCCTCCTGTTCTATGATTTCGAGGACTAAGCAGCTACTGGATCCTCTGGTGCAGAGACAGCCACTGTGGACTACCCCGCCTCTCATCTGGTAAGCCTATATAATAAATCCCCTTGCATAAATAAAATCATATTATAAAAATTATACATATACATAAATATGTTTTTCTATCCCCCTAGAGAGCCCTAGCCAGTACACAGGGGGTCTCTTGCTGGCCACTCCAGTGCTCCGTGTTTCTTGGCAACATTCTATACAGTGAGCCTATTCTGTGACATCTTGTGCCTTCCTGTAGATTTTCAGACCTCTTTGTGCAGGGGCCATGTCTTTTTCGCTTATGTTTCCCCATTCTGAACCAGGCACTAAACAAGCGAGCAAGCAACCAAGCACACAAATAAGGAAATCAAATGGCTTCCCTGAGACTGAAGTAGAAGGCCCACAACCCCGTTCTGACTCTCACGCGGGAGGCAGAGCCTTGGCCTACGGAAAGCACACACAGACATTTGAATGGATGAACACACGGGAGCGCTGAACTGGTTGAGAACAAAAACACTCATCTGAGGGTGGAGTTTACAGGTTTCCGTCAACACCAGGTTTCTCTTTATCCTCCACAGGAGCCCCGGTGATTGTTCACTTATTTCACATTTATTGAAAGTGCCTATTCTGTCCCAGGAACTCTGCAAGGAACTTGTCCTATACCACCATGAAGACACAGCGGGGCTTCATTATTAGTTGCATGGGTTCCTTCTCGTAAAATCCTGGGAGGCAGAGTGTTGTAGCGCCAGGAGAGAAGGAAACAGGCAACTGCGCTGCTCAGAGCCAGCAGACTGTGGAGTACGGTGAGGGGGACACTGACACGGGGAGCACAGGCGATGGCAGCAGGGCCGCTCCGGGAGGAAGAGGGACAGAAGAGACAGCCCGACAGGGGGTGTCAGTCAGGGCCGGGCAGGAGGGGAATGACATCAGCACAACACGGGCGTGTCGGAGTCTGAACAGGGCAAATCAAAGAAATTTAATCAAAGCTTCTCGCCCCGATCAGAAAAAGAAATTAGAAGGTTAAAGAGAGAAAATTAAAACAACTTCGCCTTATTGTATTGACTTTATCAGTGTCACTGTGAATGTATATTTTCAGTATATATACACTTATATTAAGATATAGACATCAAGGGATGTGTGTGTGTGTGTGTGTGTGTGTGTGTGTGTGCGTGCGTGCGTGTATATGTGTGTGTGTGTCTTTCCACTGAAAGGCCCCAGTGATAAACACCTGGCATCCATAATATGATCACTGCCATGGTCTGAATACTAGTGTCCCTTCAAAACTCATATGCTGACACACTGTTCCCTCAGAGTAATGGTGTTAGTGGGGCTTAGGAGTAGGTGACTAGGTTAAGAGGGTGGAGCCCTCACGGATGGGATTAGTGGCCTTATAAAAGAAGCCCCAGAAAGTTGACTTGCCCCTTCCACCTCTGGAGGACACCCCAGAAGTCCACAGTCCACAGCTCAGAGGAGCACTCTTGTTGAAAGGGAACTATGATGGGCCCAGATCTTGGACATGCCAGTCCACGTGGAGAAGTATGTGAAATAAGTTTCTACTCATTATCAGCACCCAGTCTATGGACTTGTCACAGCAGCCCAAACTGACTAATAAAATGTCTAAACACCATCCTTCACTAAAAAGAAGCACGGCTCCCCAAAGAAATGGCAGGAGAATTACAAACTGCACTTAGAGTATCTTATTCTACAAGAAAGGAAGTGCACCAAAAAATGATATGAACACTGGTCAAATTGGGGAAAATATGATGAAAATAGGTTAAAGCTCAGTGAATAAAATAGGAATCCTTAAGGCCATATTAATATGAACAAGGAATTAATTAATCAATTAATTGATTAATAAGATAAAGTTATTCCCTACATCAGAATGCCACCTAATAAATGTAAATTGAATGATTACATTTTAAAAATCTCTGGCAACTATCATAATAATACTGATTCAAACAAGAATCACCAATGCATACTAAAGCTCATAGGTAATTATTGGGTACAGAGTAAGATATTAAAATAGCCACAATGTGCATCCCACCAAAAATTTACTAATTGTAAAGGGAAAAAGAATGAATTTACAATAAAGAATCCTGACCCCTCAATCTAGTGATCAAAGTGAACATCACCGTAAACAGCTGACATGTGTCCTCTAGCTGTGAGTGCACAGGATGAAATAAGATACTTCTGTGAAATATAAAAAGTGTTACCTAAGTCTGATTATGAGCAAACATCAGACAGACTCAAATTAAAGAACATTCCACAAAATAATTGTTCTTTCAGTCTTTAAAGTGTCCAAGTCATGAAAATCAAGGAAGTTGTTCCTTCCTATTGAGCAGTTTCTTTCCCTTTCCCAGTATCTATTGTACCTTTCAGATTTTATTTACTCTTTCAGGTTCTTACACTAGGGAGACAATATGGTGTTTACACATGTGAGTCTGATTTATTTCACAGAAACTATTCAATAGGAAAGAACAACTGGGATGAGGGAAAGGAGAAAGAAAAAGAAAGAAGAAAAGGAAAAAATACATATATGCATATATATATATACAACGTAGGTAAGATAGTGGTCCTACTAATTTCTATTGGTTTATTGAAAGGAACAGTTAATGTTTAACTGCTTGATCAGTCTTGCATGCCTATATCTGGTGATCTGAGCAGCTACTCTGAAGATAACAATAAGTAACACAACGACCACTGCTGATTTACTATCATCTCTTTTTGAAATTCTGAATCGTCTTAATAGTTCTCATGTTGCCTTGCTTTGTCTCTGTTTTTGTTATTTTGTTTTCATTCTTTTCTCTTTAAAATTTTTAAAAAATCAAAGAAGTCTATTTTGAAAAGACTGGAGACACACGACAGCTAAACTAAACAAATCGGTGCTGGGAGTGAACTTTTGCAGTTAGCACATTCATTGGGACAGCTGGTAAAGCATGTTAATAATGTACCAATGTCATTTTCATGATGTTGCTGGTTGTGTTATCGTTATATAGAAAAATATCCTGTGTGCAGAAATTATACTCTAAAATATGGTGGGAGGCATGGAGCATAATGTCTCAACTTCCTCTCAAGTCTTCAGGAAAAAAAGCTACTATAATACCCTTGCAATGCTTGTTTGTTTGAAATTATTACAAAATAAAATGACAAAATTACATTGGAAATCTTCAGATTTGTGTGGGTAGTGCCAAAAAGACAGGATTTATAACTGAACTGCTGTGTTTTCCCTGTTGCTTGTGGTGATTTGAGATATATTTAAGTGACATACCTTTTCTGATGTGTGACTATGCCTCCCACACACAGAACTAACGGGTGGCATGAGGGGACAGGCGGGGGAGGGAAGCACTAACCGGAAGGTCGCGGGTGCTTCTACAGCTCCAGTCATCTGTCTCGTGACCTAGGGGCTGGCGCTGTGGCTGTATTTCCTTTACGTACACGCTCTCCCTCAAGCTGTGCGTCTAGGATTTGTGCTCTCCTCTGGCATTTGTTATACTTCAGCAAAATTTAAATTCAACATGAAAAAGATTGCGTGTGATCTTTTAGAAATCCACACCCCATCATAAACACAAGATGATGGCAATTTTCCTGCAGCCTCCTATCTAACGCCCACAGATCGCTAGTGAATCATTACACTGACCTGCAATGACAGTAAGTATGTGATTCAGAAAGAATCCAAGGGAGAAGGTCACTGGGGCAAGGAATAGTCAAAAAATACACTACTCACCAGGTCTCTTTACCACCTTCCCAAGCGGAAGGGGTCGATGAAGACCAAGATCTAATTTTACCACTATGTTATCACTGCCTTTCTTTAATAATGTGAGATAACATACAAAAGATGCTTTCTGTGAGGGACTTGGCCAATATAAAGACCCCAATGATGCTTTAGCAGTTATCACCACATCTAAGTGAGGCCCTGTGCTATGGTACCTGAGCAATGCTGATCACAAACACCCCCAAAGGATACAGGTAAAAATTGGAAGTGGTACATCTACTGTACCTGCAGGGATGCACCTCCTACAGGAACTCCAAACACCAAGTGCAGCCAGCCCTGCTCTTCCTCGACAAGGGTCATTTTCACACTGAATGCCAAGTCTGCAATGGGAAACACCGTGCGCTTGCAGGTGTGTGGACCCTGGCTCTCTAGGCCAGAGCCTTCACTGCCCTGATAGTTCTACTTCACTTTAACCTGGCAACCATGTTATAACTCAGACTCAGACCGGAGCTGGGTGGGAAAATCTGTTTTTCTTAGGGTCACATCAGTGCTGTTGACCTGTGGCCTCGTCTTGTGAGTCAGGAGGTAAAGCCCAGCCCTCCGTCCAATTCATGTGCTTGCCTTCTGTGGGGAAGAATTGAGCCGGCAAAACCTCGGACTGACAAATTGGCTGAGCTTCTTTACAGTTATGCAAGCACTTTACAATCACTTGCTTCTTTACAGCTATGTGGTTGATTTAATTATTTTATATGAGGAAGCAATGTAGTTAAGTTACTTCCCTATGATTCTGCAGGCAAAAGGAATGTGATCAGATAGTGCCCCCCCCACTGGCATTAATGCCTCTTTCGCCTCTCTCCTTGGCTTTAGGGTGCCACGGTCCTGCATTTAGACCTTGGCTAAGCACTTCGAATCTATGGGACTTGGGGGCAAATTGCTTAACTTTTCTGTATCTCTTTCTTCATCTATTCCATTGAAATAATAATATACTTTATTGTGTTTCTATTAAGTAAAACTTAGTCTAGGTGGTTTATGTAACTGAGCAATGTTCGTACATAATCAGGGCGCAAAGAGGGACCTTGATCCCAAGACGTACAGGGACTGTGCTGCTGATAATAATGATGACAGCAGCTAATATTTTATGATCTTTTGAAGAAAACACACTGCTTCGGCTTCCCAAGCTGAAGCTCGGCATTATCGCACTCATCCTGTGCACTACACTGTGAGGGGAACATCGCTTTTTCCCTCTACTTTACAGATA
This sequence comes from Dinomys branickii, assembly GCA_004027595.1. Taxonomy (NCBI): domain Eukaryota; kingdom Metazoa; phylum Chordata; class Mammalia; order Rodentia; family Dinomyidae; genus Dinomys; species Dinomys branickii. Next base: position 18,922 of record PVLD010019343.1, read on the forward strand.
AGAGAACTGAAGTTTTACGAGGTTATCGGTGTGCCAAAAAACAGACTTGTTGAGTGGTAAAGCAGAGCCAGAACTAATACGCAGGTCAGCCAGAGCCCAGGCTTTAAATGACAAAGTGAGTTCAGAGTCATCTGTTTATCGGAATCACTTGGCAGCCTTGTTAAATTCCCAGATTCTCAGTGCTACACCCAAAACTACAAGGTCGTTCTTACACATATGAACACAGGAACCTAAATACACTGCCTTCCTCCTCATTGCAGAGGAACATGGCCCACATGATCCCAGTGATGACTGAACTGTGCAGAGCAGGTCTCAGTGAGCCTGTGTGGTGCTGATTCTTATGGCTGATGTGGCACAAGTACATGGGAAGAGGTCAGCAGAGACTGCACAGATCCACAGTCTCCCTTTCACTGGCCTCCAGGTCATCACCCAAATGCCCATCATTTCCCACCTGCCGCTCATTGGACTTACAAGAAGCTGTGTGCATCCAGCTCTGATCACCAGCTTCCTGGAGCTGACCTAGGGTTGTGGGGTAAAACCTCAGAGGTAGCAGGTAAAACTCCACTAGGGAGACATATCCCCAGGTTGGAATAGTCTTTAAAATATTGCATGTCCATGCACCAAACTAAAGTCAAAATGGATTAAAGACCTAAATATTAAAACAGAAATGCTAAATCCACTGGAAGAGAAAGTAGTTAGAAATCTTGAAGACATAGGGGTAAGCAGAGAGTTCATGAACAAAAATCAAACTGCATGGGAAATACTTCAAAGAATCAACAACTGGGATCTCATCTTACTGAAAAGTATTTGCACATCTAAAGAAATCAGCAACACAGTAAAAAGAAACCCACAAATTGGAAAAAAATTTTAGCCTACTGCCCCTCAGACAAAGGACTCCTATCTAGAACATATAAAGAATTTTTAAAAATCAGGCCCCCAAAATTTAAAACCTCAATCCAAAAATGGGCATCTGAGATGAATACACACTTCTCAGATGAAGAAATACAAATGGTGAATAAATACATTTAAAAATGTTCAATATCATCATAACTTGAGAAATGCAAATTAAAACAACACTGAGATTCCATCTCATTCCAGAAAGAATGGCTGTCATCAAGAAATCAACTTGTCATCAAGTAACAAATGCTGGAGGGGCTGTGGGGAGCACTTCTCCACAGCTGGTGGAAGTGTAGACTGGTGCAATCACTGTGGAAATCAGTCTGGATATTCCTCAGTAAACTAGGATTAGAGGTCACATTCAACCCTGCTATTCCCCTTCTGAGAATTTTTCCAGAACAACTGAAAACATCATGCCACAGCAATATATGTGCATACATGTTTATAGCAGCAGAATTTGTAATAGCTAATCTTGGAAACAGCCCAAATGCCCATCACCTGAGGAATGGATAAAAATGATACGGTATTTTTATACAATGGAGAGTTACTCAGCTATAAAGAAAGATAAACTTGAGGCTTTCCTAGGTAAATGGATGCAACTAGAGACCATACCCATAAGAGGAATAAATCGGACATGTGTAAACATCATATTGCCTCCCTAGTGTAAGAACCTGAAAGAGTAAATAAAATCTGAAAGGTACAATAGATATTGTGAAAAGGAAAGAAAATGCTCAAAAGGAAAGAACAGCAGATGAAGGAAAAGAGAAAAAAAGAAAGAAGGAAGGGGAAATGTGTATATGCATACACAAGATAGCTAAGATAATTATACTACTCAGTTCTATTGGTTTGTTGAAAGAAACAGTTAACTTTAATTGTTTGATCAATCTTACATGTCTAGATCTGGTTATCCGAGTAACCATTTTGAAGATAGCTATATGTAATACAACAAGCATTGTTAATTTCCTGTCACCTTGTTTTGAAATTCTGTATCGTTTTTAATATTTTTATGTTGTTATATTTGCTTATGTCTTTGTTTTTGTTATTTTATTTTTGTTCTTTCTCTTTAAAATAAAAAAAAATTTTTAAAGATGTTGCATGTCCTTCATAAAGATCGCTAATGCTTCTTTGTTTGACAGGAAGAATTGAGGAAAATCCCTCTGATTTCCCCTGCTGACTCTGTTCTCCGTTGGCCCTTGACTTTTGTGGGCTTCCTGAAGTCTGCACCACACAGACCAGAGGATCTCACTTTGCCAGGTCAGAGAACAGAGGCACACCTCCACACTCCTGGGGTCAGCTCAGTTGGTCACTGTGGTGAAGGGGACGTCTCTCCTTGGCACTTCCCCTCAAGCCTTTTTCTGCTGGGCTGGCATATGGAATGGGGAGATGTGAGAGCTCAGTGTTAGAGACCTAGGCTTAGCTGGGGATATGAGCCTGGCCATAAGCTGACAAATTTCTCATCGTGTCTGCAGCTTGGTTTCCTACCCTGGAATATAAAAAGGTCTCCTTAAGTAATTTCTAGGGCTGGGGCTGTATCTCAGTGGTGAAGCACTCGCCTAGTATGCAAAAGACCCTAGGTTTGATCTCAGCACTGCAAAAAACAAAAATAGTAATAATAATTAATAAATGGATGAATGTTGAAATCCCATAGAACATTAAACACCTGATCAATTAAATGAATCTTCTCAGAGTCAGTTACCTGTTGGCCTGCCTCCCATTTCAGCCTCAACCAGAGTGGGCAGTTTCTGAGAGTGGGCAGTTCCTGTGTACATGCCAGTGCCCAACTCTGAGGCCAGCTGAACTTTTTTTTGCGCTTTCTCTCTCCACTTCCAGCTCACCCTGACCTGCTCACAGCCTCAAATGCACAAAAAGAAGGAACCATGGACCTCTCCCTCCGTCAGAAGTCACTGTCTGTTGTCTCAACAGTCATGATCTCGGAGTGAGCAAGGACTCCTTAAACAGAACTCTAAAAGTTTAAAACATTCACCATAGAATTTGCCAGGTGTGGTGGCACACACCTGTAATCCCAGTACTCAGGAGGCTGAAGCAGGAGGATTGCCATGAGTTTGAGACCAACCTGGGGCTACATAGTGAGTTCAAGGCCCGCCTGAACTGCAGAATAAGACCCTACCTCAAAAAGAAAAGAAAAGATTGCACTTTGCATTTATATTCCTAAACAACAGGCGTCATTAAGAGACTAAAAATGCAAACCATGGCTAGGAGAACATACTCGCCATGTAAGATCAAGGAAAGGATTCAAGTCCAAAATGAAGAAGTGCTGCAAGTCGATAAGAAAAAGATTTTGTATATTTTTAGAAATGAGCAAATACTCATTTGACAAAATAGGATACCCAAATGACCAAGGAACATATTTTTTTAAAGTATACAGTACAATTAGCCACCAGAGAAATATAAATTACAAACACAATTCTGTTTGTTTGTTTGTTTGTGTCTGTTTATCTTTTCATTTGGTTTTGAGATGGGGTCTCACTCTGTAAGCCATGGTGGCCTTGAACTCACAGTGATTCTCCTGCCTCAGCTTCCCAGATGCTGGGATTACAGATGTGCACCACGATACCCAGCTACAACCACAATTCAGTACCATGACACTTGATCAAAAGGACTAAAACAAAAGAAGCTTACAATAGCAGGTAGAGGCAAAGCTGTAAGGCAATTGAAAGCCTCATACATAGATCGTGAAGTAAATTGGTACAGTCAGGAAGACTATTTATTTGGCAATGACCACAAAATTTTACTCCCAATATATACCTAAAGAAATGAGTGCTCATATCCACCAAGATTCAGGCAATAATGCCCATAGTAGTATTACTTAATATTCCCAAACCAGAAACAACCAAGTGTTATTAAGAATACCACGAATAAACAAATTTGTGCTATAATTCATATAATGAGCTATTATTCAGATATGAAAAGAATGAAATAATGTTGTATAATACAACACAAAACACATGATGAACAAAAAAGCCAGACACCAAAAATTATGTACTGCATTCATTCACTTATATAAAGTTCAAAAAGGGTAAAACATTTATGATAATAGAACAATGATTGCTTTGAGTAGAACATTCTACACAAGGGCTGCATGAGAGTGTGTTGCGTTACTGGAAATATTCTGTATCTTAATCTTGGTGGTGAGTCCACTGCTTCGTATTAGGGGCTTTGTAAGAGCAGCTCCCACTCTCAAAGCTGAGAATGCCAGGGCTCACTTTCCCAGTCTTCCTCGAAGCAGGGATGCAGAGGGGTGATGTAGGCTCTGCTGAGGTGCCAGCCCTGCTTCCGAACCGCAGGGACCACAGGTACGTTTGCTCTGGAGAACCTAGGTACAGGAGGGTCTGCTCCAGTGGTGCTGGTGCTGTCCACTGCTCACGGTGTCAGAGGAGCAAGCAGCAGGAGAGGGACGCAGCATGTGGCCTGGGGTCCTCATGCACCACTCTATGATGTTTGGCCCTTTTGCTCAGCTAGGAAGCCCCAGACTGATTTTCAAACTTCCTGACAACCCTATGTCCTGCTCTGCATGTTTTCAATACTCCTTTTCCTGGCCTAGATCAGTCAAAGTTCATGTGTACTGCCTGAAACCAGAAGCCTGATAATAGCATCTCTATAGTTGGGATTATGTTGAAGCCTTAGTGCCCAACCTGGCGCTGCTAGGAAGTGGTGAACACCAAGAGGCAAAGCCAAGTGGGAGGTCTTCGGTCCCTAGTGGTAGGAAGGGGACACTTGGGACACTTGGGACTCTCCCATTCTCTCTCTCTCTCTCCCTCTCTCTCTACCAGTGAAACCCTTTCATCATTGTACGAGTACATTGATCCTGACCTAATTTTCACGCAATATTCTCCCCCTCTCCCAGACACTCCTAGCACTGCCCAAGGGTGGAAGTGCACTTAACGCTTTGAACACATACTGGCCTGTACTGAGTGCGGTTTCATCACTGATCTCATGAGCCTGGTCCAAGCAGGAGATAATGACAAAAGGTGATAAGGATGGTCCTTACCCATCTCTGTTTAGCTAGCATAACCTTGCCGTGTGTGCATATGGTAGATGCTCAATAAACGTCAGTCCTCTGTTTCCTCCTTAGAGGCCGCGCCTGACTTCATGAAGGCCCTCCACTAACGCTAGTGTGGACACTGCCTGGAACGCTGCAGGCTGGAAGCAGGTTGGCTCAGAAGCAGGGTGTGATTGTAAGGGAGGCAGTGGAATCCAGACAGTGCTTCCTCGGCCAAGGACAGTAGGTGCCGCCATCTCCTCCACAGCAAGGAGTAGAATATTAAAAATTAGATCAGCCAAATTAATTAATAATTACTGGTGCCTGAGCAACACTTTAGGGTTTACATAATGCCTTCAATAGATTTTCTCATTAGTTCTTGGAACAACCCCCGAAGGTCACTCATTTCATAGGAGAGAAGACTGAGACTCTTTAAGTGATGCAGTCAAGGTCAAACCTTGAAGATGGTGTGAGGACTCCAATCTAGGTTTTGAGACATGGAGCTTGATGCTGTTTATGTGCAACCATATCTGATTCTGAGAGACAGTTTCTTGTTCCTTGACACTGCTGTGTAGAATGTATGTTTCTACAATCTTGGATCACATCTGCCAAATACGTTGAAATTCTCAGAGCATTATCTTTTCCTTGAATGGAACACCTCCTTTGTAGGAATGCCAAACTTGTGGCTATAAATTCATAGTATGTACCCTTGAACCGCTCATATTTCCAAGCGAATTTTAGCAACTCATTTTTACAGACTGTGGTGGGAAAAATACTCTGCTTAGCTCTTCACAGCCTTTCAGAATACTGACATTAGTTGGCTGAAATAGTCATCATTCTTTAAATGAAAATGTGCCTTGTTGGATATGTTAGTGTGTTAGTCAGCTTTCCATTGCTTTACCAAATACCTGAGGCAAATCAGCTTATGAAGAGAAAAAGTGGCTCACAGTTTCAGTGCATGACGCTTGGCCCTGCTGCTGCAGCCTCTGGTGAGGCAGCCCTCACAACAGCTTCCTGGCTTGGACGCAAAGGGAGGGAGGACGAGGCCACTGTCCACTGTCCCCTTTGCTGGGTGTCCCCAGTGTGCTAAAACCGTGAACTAGGCTCTGCCTCTGAAAGTCTCCTCCACTTCCTACTGGGCAGAAAACTTTAGCTTTTACCATTTGACATGTAAAGATAAAACTAGCATAAATTTCTTTTTCCTTCCTCACACTTTTACAGAGAAAAGATTCGTTCTTATCATGGATCTTAGAAACTTTACTATGTGATATTCTTTGTTTCTTTATTAAGTCAAGGAAGGGCTTTCACCTTTTCCTCAAAGGATTCACTTTATGACTTCTCTTTGGCATATCCAAATTGCCTGCACCGGTTCTGTTGTGTCCTGAGGCCATTATTAAACAAAGTAAGGATAATTTGAACACAAGCCCTGAAATAGATAACCTAGATGGCTACTATGTGACAAGTGGGCTGGTGGCATACAGTGTGCTCACCTCAGACAGAGGAGACGTTCCCCTCGGGGGCAGCACGGAGCAGGACCCAAGGGATTTCATCACATTACTCAGAGCAGCACACAGTTCAAAGCTTAGTAACTGTTTAGTTCTGGAATTTTCCATTTAATATTCTTGGACTTCAGTTTGTGGATCACTCACACCACTATGGGGGAGGAGATATTTTATGCAGGGTTTAATTCTTGTAATAGACCCGGGAGACAGGTATCATATCAGTCTGCTCAGGCTGCCATTTTAAAAAGTGCCACAGACTAGAGGGTTTATACAAGAGAAAATTACTTTCTTGCAGGTTTGGGCAGCAAGAAGCATAAGATCGGAGGATGGAGATCTCAGTTACAGGGAGACCTCCCTTCCTGGCTTACAGACTGCCGGCTTCTCACTGTCTCCACATGGCCTGTCCTCTGTAGAGCAAGTCTCTGATGACTCCACTTATAAGGACACTAGTCCTACTAGATTGAGACACCACCCTTACCTCACCTCGTTTAGCCTCAGCTACCTCCTCACAGACCTTCTCTCCACATACACTCATCCTGAGGGGGAAGATTTCTGTATGTGAATTTGAGGGGTGCAACGATGCAATCCATAAGGATATTTCTCAGTATTGCAGAAGAGAATCTTGAAGTCAAAATCTTTTGTTCAGGATCTAAATAAAGCCTTTAGACTTCCTACTCTTGCTTATAATAGAAAGTATCAAATTCCTAAAAATACAGGTTTTCAGCGCACTAGAGGAAAATTATGTGGATGTCACAGTTTGTAAGAAATGAACAAATGTGAGATAAAGCCAGTGTGGCTGTGCAAAATTCAGTCCTGAGCCAGAGATGGGAGAGGCCCAGATACTCCCACAGGGTCCTCGCTGAGCTCGGCACAACATCCCTACCTCACCTCACTCTGGGTTCTGAGTTTGGCTCCCGACTCTCCCACTACTTTATGAGCGCTGACAGAGATGTCCTCCTGGACCAAACTTGAGTCTGTCTCCTCTGAACTCGAGGCCTGACCCTTGGTCCCCTGAGCCTACTTTTAGCAATGAACCCTACTCATTCAGTTTATTGAGAATCCCCACCCATGGTTCCCAATCAAGCTCCTGTGCTCCACCCCAGCGAGCTAAGCACATTCTTAGTAATTTCCCGTCCACTCCCTCATGCTGCCCATTGGCCAATATCCCCATTCATTCCTTTTGGGCTTAGAGCTGAATTTGATCTCTTACCTATTGCAATAAGCTTGGCTCTATTGCAATAGTATTGAGCAAAGTCCTCCTGGCCATTTTTAACAAGGGTCAAAATAATTTTCCCTTACAGTTTATTGGGGAAAGACTACAGCTCACATTGCTTTTCCAGCATCTCTACAACACTGAGATGTGGCTCAGTTGGTGCTCTGTCAAGAAGCAAGTGGGTGAGTGGTTGGGTGACAGTAGAAGGATACAATGACCAGCCACAGAGAATAAGCCACAGGGCACCCGGGGCCTATGAAGAGCAGCAGGCAGCTCTGTGTGAGGAGCAGGAGAGCGAAAGAGGGGAAAGGGCCCCGTGCACATCAAACTTAGGTAGGGCCACCCTTAACCTGTCACTTTGGGCCACTCTAGGGGCAAAGGGGCCCAACCTTGATGGCCCTGAGGCCGTGGATCCCATAGCATTAGACAGAGGGACAAAGGCAGGATGATGGCTCCGGCCTGGCCTTGCTCATGTTAACTGTGTGAGCTTGGCCTTTCCCCGTGGGAAATGAGACCAAGGGAGCGAGGTGAGAATGCCCGGGACACCTAGTGAAGAGAACGCAAACCTCTTCCCAGGCAGGTCAAGGGCCTGCTTTTGTCTGTTTTGCTCATAGCATGTTGTGTCTAAATGCACACATCTTCAAGACTGCTGGAATTTTGAAAGACAAATGACAGCTGTGTAAAACGGGAGCTTGGGGAAAGAGAAAAGTCACCATTTGGTGCCAGGTCTGCCGCACGCTGAGGGGTCAGGGGAGGATCCAGGGACAAGGTCAGCGCTAAGCAAGCTGAAAGACTGCCCCATGTGGGGCTTGGTGAGCTGTCCAAAAGAGGTCCAAGGAGGTGCAGACAGCACAGGCGTCTTCTAGATTGGGTCTTTTTCCAAAGGTGATGGTCTGTCAATGAGAGGTGCTGTGGGGAGGAGGGCGGTAGCAGAGCTTGGGTCACCCAGTTTGTAACAGGATGTACTACACACGGGCTTACAACACAGTCCAAGTTCAGAGGAGGCCTCTGGTCACAGGTAAAGCAAGGTGCAGCCCCAGCAGCAGGTCACTAACGCATTATTCCTGGAACACAGACAAGCACGGCAGGAGGGTGAGAACCAGGATGGGAGGCAGAGGAACTAAGATCGCGGAGCTGACCAGAGCTAGAGGCAGCACACAGAGCCCTCCCTACAGGACCCACGGCTCCGCTGGCCTAGGGGCCGCCATCCCCACTGTCATTCTTGCCAAACACCGCCTCATTCTATTAAGGACACCGCAGGTGCTGTCTTTAAAGCACCCACGTTGCCAGTGGAAAGCAAGTTCCTCAGTACTCACTATCTAAATCCTAGTTTAACATTGCAACAGTGATATTACATGATTCTCTCTAGTTTCCAGAAAGGGCAATGTATTTTTCTGAGGGAGCAGTTCCCACATTGGAGTCCATGAATGGTGCTGAGAAAGAAGAATGTTTCACTAAGAAATGTTTCTGTGGCCAAATATGTTTGTAAAATAAAACAGAGGAAAGGTACACGCTTGAGCACAGACACGAGTCAGGGAGATGCGGGTGTGAGGCCAGCCTCAGCCAACTATTAGCTATGTGGTCTAAGCAGGCGATAACCTTAGTTTCCTCAGCCTCGAAATGGGAATAATAAGCAACTATTTCATACAGCTGTTGTGAGGACTGATGCTGTGATGGACACATGGAAAGTTGTGAGCACACACCTGGTTCCCGGTTTAAAGAAAGTCCACAGTAAACATGATCTCTTATTGGCTCTTAGCAGGTTAGATATAATTAACACTTTAGAATCTGGACCCATGATTCTTTGGGAAGAGGTCAATTAAGGAAATATCTTTATAAACCTCCAGGAATAATGGGGAGAGATGATATTACAAACATCAGTAATCAAGACCAAAACCTAAAACAGCAAGCAAGAGACCCACAGTGGGTGGGTGCGCAGGCAGGGGACTCATTTCTCATCCTGGATGCAGTTAAAGCAGAGCTTCTGGATGGGGAGAGAGTCTTCTCCCTCTGTTCATCGTTACTCCGTCCCCGCCCCTCCCGGCCTGAGGGAGGCTACACGCACCAACTGGGTAGAAGTTTTACTAAGGAAGCTTTCTTCCTCTTCTCCCCTAAACTTGAAAGAAAACGCATTCCCATAGAATTTTAATTATTTACAATGAAATGTATTCTCTTTTGAAATAAGGGAGAGAACATTTTTTTTAATGTTTGTTATCATTTGGTTCTTAAATGCCCCCCAAAAGCTCATAGGTTAAAGTCTTGCTCCCCAGCTGGTGGTGCTATTGGAAGATGGTGGGACGTTTCGGAGGTGTGGCCTGGTGGAGGAACCGGCTTATTGGGAGCACACCCTCCAAAGGGAACAGGGACCCTACGTCTCTCTCTCTCTGTGCTCCTTCCCACCATGAGGTGAGCAGCTTCCCTCTGCTCCGTGCTTCCACCAGGATGTTTGGCCTCACCACCAGCCCACAGGCTGCCTGGCATCTGAAACCATAAGCCGAAACAAACCTTTTCTCTTTTCATCCGACTTCCTATGGGCATTTTGTCACAGCAATGGAAAGCTAACTAACACAATGTTGAAGGGGCCACTCCATCATTCTGAGCTCCAGGAAGGCTCTCCTGGCCATCTCTAAGTGGGTACTCCAGTTCTGAGCTCCCATAATAGCCTCTTCACATCTATGGCATAGAATGTGAACCAAGGACAGAAATTATCAAAGAATTTGTGTCTCTTGCCTTCCCAAGGATCCAGCTCTAGGTGTACAGGCGGCCTGTCTCCCTCATGTAGGTACTTCCGGCACCTGCACCAGTAGCAAGCAGGTAGCAGAGCTACTGCTGCTGAAGTGTCCCCAGCACCAATGGGTCCAAGCCTGAATTGGATATGTTCCTGGGGAGAGAGCCCTTGTCCGCCAAGAGAAGGGAAGGGATTGTCTACTAGGGTTCTCATACTGTGCACCTTCTGAGGCTCAGAGCAGCATTCTTAATACACTCCAAAAATCCCCTGGTCAGGGACTTTTGGGGTGACATCCAGTATGTAAATGCCCAGGATCATGTCCTGCGAACTGGCACCAACAGTGCCACCGTGCCCGTTGTGAAAGTTCCACTGGCAGCACAGGTCTCTTTCGTTAGTCATTTCAATGAACACAGCTGTCAGGGATCCGTAGGCGTCTTGGAAACTTTCACACTTAAAAAAAAATCATAAAAATCACAGTCCAAAATGGGAAAGGCAGAACTTGAAGGCGGAGAGGAAATGGAAGGAGTCAACAATCTGGGCTCTCACAGGGTCCCGCCGCTTTGTTACAGAAGCATGAGAGCCTTGGACAGGTCAGCCCCTGGTCCTGGGGCCCAGCTGGCAAAGGGAGGTACCCTCGTCCCCTGTGGTAGTGGCTGCCAGAGAGCACTCAAAGCATAGGCAGGGCTGAAACTGAGAGGTCATGGGAGAGAGAAGAAGGTTGGGGCCAGGGCAGAGGCTGTAACAGAGGCTGCTGAGACACGAAAGGGTGAAAGGAAGCAGCAGGACGAGGACCAAACTCCGCTTAGATCCCTGCTGTAATGGACATCAGAATTTGTCACTGTTTTCTCTTAGTAGAGGAGCATTGCCAGGTGTGCTGGCCCAAGGCTATAATTCCACCTTCTCAGGAGGCTGAGGCAGGAAGGTTGCAAGTGCAAGGCCAGCCTGGGCAACTTAGTGAGATTCTGTCTCAAGGTGAAGTAAAAAGGGCTCAGAATTCAGCTCAGTGCTAGAGCACTTCCCTAGCATGGATGGGGTCCTCGGTTCAATCCTCAGCACCACTGCACACGCACAAAAGTTACTAGGAATCCTAGCACTGACTCAGCTTATGAATTTCTCTGGACTCCCTGTTCCCTGATTTTGACCTCAGTTTGTTCATATGTAAGAGAAGCAAAAATTCAAAAACAATTTCATTTCTCCGTTCTGTCAGTACACGATTCTCTTCCACCCTGATTTTTGCCTCATACGTTTATGCATTTAAAACGTATTTATTGAGTGAGCTGTGTGCAATGTGATGCAAGTAAAAAGCTCATTCCCTTCTTTCTCTTTCTCTTTCTTTTTTTTTTTTTCCTTTGTCCCTCAGCCCCGCTGTCTGGATTTGCCCCATCCCGGCCGCCTGGGTGAAAGCTGAGCCACACCATAGATTTTTCAGCCGCTCTCTGCCTTAGGTAAAGCTGCCTCCCGTCTTGGTCTTTGACAGAGCAGCCAACAGCCCTGCTCTCACCGCTTCCTCTCTTCAGGGTAACCCCAAGCACCCCAGGAGAGAACGTCTTCGCCCTTCTAGCTCCTCCACTTCCATTAGCCAGCTGCACATTCTCAAGCCTCAAGCTTGAGAAGGAGAGGAAAGTGAGGGAATTAGCGGAAAGGACGTAGCTAGAGCCTGTTAGGTCAGAGCACAGAGCCCTCTGGACAGGTGCTGTTCACAGGCTCCCTTTCCTGCAGGACCATCTGGAGCGCGTCGCAGTTAAAGTGTGCAGCCACCAGGGGGCAGTCAAGACCCTACCATCGGTTTAACGCGCCCGCACAAATGCTTTTAAAATTGTTAAATGTCAATCAGATTCAGAACAAAATAAAGAAAACAAACACCTACAGCCACAGAAAGGTCTATTTAAATATCACATATTAAATATAATTTAAAGATAATACTCTAGAGAACAAACAGGAAAGCCCCCAAGTAGTTTAAATAACTATATACATAATGATATAATTCATATACTAATTCTCTTCCTTCCCCCAAATTATGGCGTCTAATTCTAAAGCTTATTTCCGTACTTTAATTATAATCCACCTTACCCAAGTTTAGAGTCATAAACTTTCCCCTACAGGCTCCTTGCACGGCAAATTGCCATTTAAAGAACTTTATTGACTAGAATATGGAAAACATTCATTGGCATTTGACTACACGCCACTTAAAAACTTTGCCAGTGGTAAAACTTAACTACAGTATTATGTTATCTCCACAACACCTATACAATATAATTATTCATCTCACACACACACACACACACACACACACACACACATGAGCTGCCAGGTAAGACACGGCATACAGACCTTTTACACGGAACATAAATATTTCATAGCACATATTTATACTATCAAGTTATTGCTTATCTGAAACCCAAGTATAGCTGGGCATCCCACACTGTTATTGCCTGAACTCGACCCCCATCTCATGCATAAGCACGTGAGAGCATGGGAAGGAAAGTGACCTGACCAAGACGGACAGCTGGGAAGTAGAGTCCCCGACTCTGAGCCCCAGGCCATGGGGACCTCGCTCCCTCCACACCATGGCCCCTCCTGCTGCCCACTGTGCCCACCCTCGTCTAGAGTAAGCCTTGCTGCAGCTAACTGGAGGGAAAGTTTTGTTTCCTGGCCAAGGACTCAGTCAAAAGTGAACTCCCGTGACTTAGCTTCTCCTTTCTGGTTTATCTTTTTGGAGAAACCTCCCTCTTTTTCTTTGTTTTTGGGGGTTTTTGTTATTTACGCTAATACTCATAGGATATTTCTGTAATTCTCTCCAGGCTTCCTCTAGTCAACTGAAATTTAAATACAACAGTCTAACCCAGTTTGTTCTTCTGGCTTAAATCACCTGACACATAAAACCGTAATTTAAACCCAAAACAGACAAAACTGTCACGTGATTGGGCTAAAAGGACACCAAACAGCTAGCACTCTTTATGTAGCTGTCTTCCAATTTGTCTGTCTCTACGGAATTTACTCTTCCGGGGAGGGGCCACAACAGGATCTACCCTGCCTTCCCCACCACACACAGGGCCACGTCAAGGCCCAGCAAAATAACAAAGGAACTTTAAAGTTTGTGCGAGGAAAGTGCTTAGAACAGTGCCCCACAAAGAGCAAGTGCTCTGTAAATGTGAGCTGGCATTGCCCTTAGGACTAACAGGAGGGGCGTGTTACCAATGGTCCAATCAGGAAGCATTTTGGTAACTAACAACCCACAAACAATGCACAATGAGAGACAAGCAATGGTGATTCTGCAGGGGGAAAAAAAGACAGGACTGGGAGGAAGTAGCGAGAGTCCATTCATTCATTCAACAACCACACAATGATGTGTGCCAAACCTGAAGCGCTGGGAGCCCTAGTTCAGAACAGTGTGATAATCATCCAAGGGCAGAGCAATGTCCAGTGCTAAATGCGAGCACTGGTAAGGCAGAGCCTAAGCCACTCCAGGAGACCAAGCAGAGACCAGGGCCTCCTCCTTGAGTGACATCTCAGCTGACTCTTACAAGGCTCACACCTGTTGATGAGGCTAAGATGGCACATTCCAGGCAGGAGAGGCACCAACAAACAAAGGTACAAACTTAAAACAACAAAGTACGTGCAGAAGGAGTGGGAAAAATCCGCTTTCCCTCTCACTGGGAAAACCAGGCCAATTGCTGGACAATCTATCAGGGTAATGAAACGCCCATGTGTGGCACCCTGGCAAAGACGATGAGATGGAAAACTTCTCCCACCATCAGGAAGATGGCAGACACCATGGGGGAGGGGGCTGGTGACGTGCAGAAAGGCTTTCAGTTTCAAGCACTGACACTAAAGGTGTTGTCACCTGTTATATCTTAACTAACTTCACTAACTACTACCACTAGCAGCCAAAACAGCACCAGTCTTGTGGTGCTTTCATACTGATCTTCGCAGAGCGTACATACACACACCCAATGATTGACACAGGTCAATCATTCTTCATAAGTACAAGGAATTCACTCTAAAATAACAATAAGAAGCATGGTAAACACATAAGCTGATAACATGGTTGTTGATTAGTGTTACTCAGTATTATGTAGTACACATAAATTGTAGGTGCTATACTTTTACATGCCTGGCTGGCTTTGCTTACAATAATATATTTCAGTAATGTATTTCACTCTGACATTACAATGGCTATGACATCATGGGGTGACAGGAATTTTCAGCACCAGCCAAATCTTATGACACCTCTGACATATCTGGCCCATTGTTGAGGGAAATGGCATGTGCAGCATGTGACTGATGTTTTGGCAAATCCTTTATAGTTAGTGTCTTGGTCCATCAGTACAGCTATAACAAGATATCTGAGTCTAGGTAATTTATAAGCAATAGAAATTTCTTTCTCAGAGTTCTGAAAGCCATTGAGGACCCAAGATACAGACACCAGCAGCCTGGGTGGTGCAGGCTGGATCTGTACCTCCCAGGAGGTGTCTGGAGCCATGTTCAACACTGCCTGTAGCCGAAACAGAGGGCAGTAAATCTACTCCCTCGGGATCGTTTACACGGACCCTAACCCCACCCACAAGGGTCCAAACTCATGACCTGGTCACCTCCTAAAGGCCCAGTTCTCAATACTATCATATTGGTGACTGTGCTTCAATATTTAATTTAGGAGGAAACTTTCAGACCACCACAGAGAAATAGAGAATTCTGGTGAAAGCGTGTAGTCTATGTATGTGCTGTCCATGCCATACAAGTGGAAAACCCAGACTTTCCCACACAGGAAACACTTCCCCTGGAAGGGGAGGACCATCCGTAGAGGTTTATAGTGCAAGGTACAAAGTGGAAATAGCCATGAACACACCATAGGCTGCTGTTTGTGCTTATTAGGAGAACCCATCACCTGCCCATAGGGACCCTTCTTTTATTTTGTTTGTTTTTGTCTTTCTGAGACAGGGTCTCACTATGCAGTTCACACTGGCCTTGAGCTCACTTTGTAGCCCAGGCTGGTCTCAAGCTCACAGCAATCCTCCTGCCTCAGCCTCCCAAGTGCTGCGATTACAGGCATGCGCCACCATGCCTGGCTCCATGGGAAATTTTGTGATGGATGCGATGCTGTGCCTCTCAAGTTTTCCAGCATTAACACTGGTTCCACGCATACCAGGCAACGGGAGCATAGACGAAAAGACATAAAGGTTGGACAGTTCAAGAACCAGCAAAAAAGAATGAGGATTTACATGGAAATATGAAGAAAAGAGTGAGAAATTAATGAAGACAAATCATAGATTGGAAAAAACATGGAACTCTGGATTCGCAAAATAAAATTCCCATCTGTTACTTACTGACTATGTAACTTTGGGGAAGTTACTTAGGTCCTCGGAGCCTTTGTCATAATCTGTGAAGCTGAAATCCTTTCAACCTCTGGACCTCACGTATAAAACACAGTATGTTTTCAGGCATACAGCGAGGCGACGCAGACCCCTTCATCAGGAGGTCATGATGAATCTGGTTTCTAATTGTGCCTTACTATCTCTCAGAGCTTGTGACTTTGAACTTCTTCCTTCTGACCCACCCCTTGGCCACCTACCACAGTGATTATGATGATTAATAGGATTGTACAATTAATAGGATTATCGATAATAGGGTTATTATTGGAGGGTTCTAGTAAGAAGACTTTTACTACCAATGGAGAAGAGCAGAAACTGAGGCCACAGAGATGGTAGGGGTAACTTGGGAAGACTATTTCGTAACCGAAGAAAAGAATTTAAGGTTCTGAAATAAGAGAATCGCTCTGGAAACAAAGAAGAAAGGATAGACATCAAAGCTCTCATGGAAATGGGATCCTGTGGATTTAGCAAATACTTGATGTGTGAGATGAAGAACAGGATGAGGTTGAAATCTGGCTCAAGGAGGAGGAAGAGAAGCCCATTAACACACCCAGCAATGAGGAAACTAGCAGATCCGGAAGGGCAGCCAAGAGCTCCATCTGGAACACATTAGGTTCAAGGGGCCAGTAAGAGTGCAGCTAGAAATACAATAGGTGGTTAGAAATTCAGTCCCATTCCAGAAAAAGAAACGAGAGGTCAGTAGCTAATCCATGCACAGGCTTGTGTGTCCGAGCCAGCCCCATGAGGTCAAGCTGGGGGATGTGAGCCAATCAGGGCCCATTCCTACGTTATATGCCATCTTGCTCTGTTCAAGCCACCTTGTAAATCTCTTGGTGAATGTTCCACATGTTCTGACTTTCAGTTATATAAATACGATAGGTAGAAGAATGCCCCCACCAGAGATGTCCATGTCCTCATCCCCAGAACCTGCGCAGGCTCACTCGCTTCCCCTGACTTTCAGAAACAAAGCCCAGAGGAACCAAACCTCAAAATATTCAGACCCAGTACTGAGCACAGGCTGTGCTGTACCCTCAAAATGTGTGAAGGAGGAGACAAGGGGAAAGCTAGAAATTAGCATGGTGCCAGGCACATCGTGGGTGCTCTACAAATGCTTGGGAAGGGAGAGAGAAAGTTCACATAGTGAGTTTAGTTTTTAACTGGGCAGGAATAAAATGTTTTATGGAACTTTTGCAATGTCCTTCGGTCTCCTGGTTGCAGCAGGACAACCTCCCCTTCCAAGAGACCATAACTGCAGTGACGCCTTCCAGTGTTATCACTGCTGCAGAGGTAGGGTCTCCCCGTCCTAGCAACTTTCTGGAGATGTGCTAGGCTGGAGCTGCTTGCTGCTGCTTTGTAAAGCAAGCCCTATAACCCAATAGCTACCTTTCTCTTCAGGAAGCCCTCTTTCACCACAGTTTTAGGGTGAAAATCTGGGGTCCAGGGGTCCCAACACATCAAGCTCCACTGCCCGTTTCAAAAGGCCAATCAAGGAGACAAGATTAGCAACGGTAAAGGGCAGGAAAGAACTGCAATCAGCACGGCCAGGCCAGGAGGACAGAGAAAGAGGTTCCAAATGTCTTTGAGAGGCTGGTAGAAACCTGAGGTTTTATAGAAAACGGGAGCAAAGGCGGGGGTAGGGTTGGTGTAGCTGGCAGGGCAGGTGGTCCCAGCTGAAGCTGAATCATTGGTTGATGAGTATCTCAGGACCGGCTCCGGGAGGCGGCTCTGGAGACTAGGGCAAGCCACTGCCTATGAGGATGGCTCCTGTTTGTGGACAGGGGAAGGTCTATGGGGCTGTGCTTTTCCTGGAACTGAAGGAGCCTACAGGGTTAGGAGAAAGACTCAAGACTCTCCACACCGCTGCTCCAGAGGATCTGGGACGGGACCTTGTAAGAACTGGCAACTGGCTGCCCCTGAAAACTTTGAAAGTAACTGTGATTCTTATTTCAAGGTCATCAGTTGTGAAGCAGAATGAGACAAGTTAGGTAAAGTTAGAGGTAATAAATCTTTCCTCACCAGCTTTTTTTTTTTTTTTTTATTTTA
>PVLD010019344.1:0-36665 GCA_004027595.1 Dinomys branickii
TTCAATGTTACGTTTTAGGTACACAAATGATGTGAAAATGCTGTTGTTTATTCTAAATGCATATTACATATTAAGAATTACTTTATTGATATTTTATGTTCCTGTTAACTATACACTACATAATATAATAATAAGAACCTCCTCACAAAACAGCAAGATCACTAAGATGTCAAGTATGTCCTACAAAAAGGTCAGGAAAGCAAAACACATGTGCCGTCAGTGTGAGCCATAGGTGTATACGGAATGTGCTATTGTCATGTGTGCAGACTGCCTTGGGTGTGATAATTGAAGTAAAGTGTTTTGTAAAGTGCTACTGGTATTTTCATTGTATTTCATATAAGAATTTGTGTTTTTCTTTTTTAGACTTAGTACACAAAAGTCCATGTTGAAAATTTTCATGCTTTTTTATAACTGCTCAATAAATACTAAAAATTCAGATTTTTCCTATTAAGTGTTCTTAGTATAAAAACATAGAATTAAAATAATTCATGAATAGATATATTCTGAAAAGAAATAAACGTGGGTCTAACAAACCCATGTTTATGTGGCTTGACCACAAAACGACGGCCCTAAGCCTTGGCGTAAATTCTGGGACAGTTTGGATTAGGCTGTCTCGCCAGGGCCAGTCACAACCGTGAGAACTTGTGCGCCACCAGAGGGCGCATCCAACCCCCACAGCTTCCGGAAGTTCATCAGGAGGGGACGCGTAAAGACTAACATAGTTAGACCCAAGGCAGCTGCCATACCCACTCCCCCCAAGTAAACAGGAAATAGAAGCGGTGTTTGGGAACTCAGGGTCTGAAACGGGATTGCTCTGGCGGAGCCCGCGCCCTTTTTGTGTCTGGTCTAGACCCCCGTCCTGGCCGGCGGCCGGCTCCTTGCAGAAGTTTCGTGGGAAGCATGGCTGCATACTGCTATGTAAAGTCCACCAAGCTTGTGCTCAAGGGAACAAAAGCCAGAAGGTGAGAGCCGGGGCGCGGCGAGCGGCTCTTCCTTGCGCCAGCCCGGCCGCTGTCCGCGCACGCGCGGCGAGGCCGACCCTTGGGCCTGAGCGCTCAGGCCGCTGAGTGCTTCTGTGCGGAGAGCCGAGCCGGGCGCCCGCGGTCAACGAGCGGGGGCGGGGCCCAAGGGACCGGAAGCTGCGGGGCGGGGGCGGGGGCGGGGGCGGGGTCCCGGTCCCCTCGTGTGCCCGTCCCCGCCGACCTCTGCGGACAGGTCTGTTTATTTTGCTTGCATAGGGTCTGATGACAGCCTCTTACCTTAGGGAAGATTCTTTTCGCCTGCTCTCCTCTTAAAAAAAAAAAAATTGATTATTATTATTTTTTTTTATTGTGGAACTGGGCTGAATCGCATTGCGAATTTTATGGGCTTTCCTAAAAATGTAGGCACATACTGACCCCACCAAAGACTAAATTTGTGTTTGTGGCAGATTGGTTAAAATTTCTAAGCTTTGCCGGGTGCGGTTGCGCACGCCTGTAACCCCAGCACTCGGGAGGCTGAAGCAGGAGGATCACTGCGAGTTCAAGGCCAGCCTGAGCTACAAAGTGAGCTCACTGAAAAAAAAATTTTTTTTCTAAGCTTCCATTCATTTAGTAAGAACTCAGGTAATTGTTTCCATGTGCTCGTTAATACCACTAAAGAATCACTAAGTGAGATCATAGTTGTGCCAGAAAATCAAGCCAAAAGCAGGGAGGTGATAGCAGTGGTGGTGGGTAACTGTGACCTCCTTAGGTAAACATACCTGTTCATTCATACCTCCACAGCTTGTTTCAACGCATAGATTTGTCCGTGTTTAACTATTTATGCAAATATTGAGCATTTCTTTCTAGTTTCAGTGATGCACAGAGTTTCAGGCACTTTTGGGGTGAGATGGGGAGACGGTGTGAAAGAACTAATAAGCCACCACTTTTGAGACCTGCTGGAGGTCTGGAGTGGAGAATTCGTCTTGAATAAGTCTGCAATTTTTACTCTGAGTTAACAAGGAGAGTTTGTTTCTGGGTTTTGTGTTTTGTCGTTTAAAGACAGGGTCCTGCTGTGAAGTCCAGCCTGGCCTCAAACTTGTGCTTTTCCTGCCTCAGCATCCCAAGTGCTGGGATTATACGCCTGCGATACCACATCCAGCTAGAGTTTGCTTCTGAAAACACACTTTTAAAATGCTGGCAGATGTGTCTTATGACTTTCTGTCATAATTAACACCTATGTAGCAGTTTCTGTGAGTCACAAATCGCTTTAAGTATTTTGCATGTTACCATTTTTCATGTATCTGTTTCTTTAGATGTAATTCATACACTGCAAAATTCCTCATTTGAAGTGTACGATTCAGTGGGATTTTTAGTGTATTCATGCGAGTCTCCAACGTCTAGTTCAGCATTTTCAGCATCCCAAAAAGAAACCCCTTTCCTCCTTTTCTCGCAGTGTCTGGCACCCTCTCTGCTTTCTATTAGGATTTGTTATGAATATTTTATTTTAGGAGAATCATACGTTAAATAGCTGTTTAAAAAATGGCTTTTACTTAGTATAAAATGCTTAAGAGTCATCCATGTTGTAGTGTAATACAGTATATTTGCTCATTTTATAGCTGAATAATACTCATTTATATTGCTAAGTTAAACATCAGTTAATGGACATTTAAGTGATCTCCGCTTCAGGGCTACTAGAAACGATGCTACTATGAATTTGCTTTTATTAGTGTTTGTGTGGACATTTTCGTTTTCTTGGGCCTGTAAATTAGGAGTATAATTACTGGATCTTAGGATAAATCTGTTTAACTTTTTAAGAAAATCCTGTTTTCTGGGAGATAGCTCAGTGGAATAAGCGCCTGCCTGGCAAGCGCAAGGTCCTGAGTTTGATCCCCAGTACCACACACCCACAAGAAAAATCCTGTTTGCCAAAGAGATTGAGATTGTACTGTTTTACATTCTCCTCAGTTATGCATGCTGGTACATATTAACTGTTAATCCTTAGAAGTAACTATATGGATCATTATCCTTATTTTGTAAGTGGGGATACTGATTCACAAAGAGTTTAAGTATTGTTTCCAAAAATCACAGAGGTAAACAGTGACTGCATCAGGATGTACAGCTAGGAAGTTTGGCTGCAGAGTCAACTCTTAATGCAAACATAGGCACAGAAGCACCTTCTCAGAACCCTGAGACAGTTTGTTAATGAAAAGGACTGAAAATCAGGAGCTCATAAAGTCACGATGCAGCTTCAAAGACTCCTGTGTACTTCCATATCGTGATATTGAACGTACAGGTCACTACATCAGTATATAACGTTGTTTCTCTAGGAAGAAGAAAAAAGAAGAGAAAAAAAGAAGATGAAGAAACCCAACTTGATATTGTTGGTGAGTTGCTAGATGGTCTTTTCTGTGAAAAGTTAAATTTTGTTGAGATCCCCTTAAAGTTTTTTGTAGTTAGGAATGTATGACCTTTATGTTTTTCCTCGAGTACTGAGATATCATTTACAGTTTCAGAATCCTGCTATGTGTCAGCACAGTGGATGCCATTGGTACCTTTCTTCATTTTCAGAAATGTAAAGGACAGAGAAAGCATGACTTGGATTTAGTAGGCACTGTTACACTGCTCTCTTACATTCTCACTGTTGCGTTATCATCTGTGATTTTAAAGGCCTACTACACATAAATATTATTTAACTAAATAGATTGTACAAATAATTTTTTTGTACATGCATGCATTTTAATCAGAGTCAGGGGTTTGTCTCTAAAGGAAATATAAGCACAGTAAAAATAATTATTTTAGAAACTGAGACGAATGACCTAATTAAACCTAATTAAACAGAGTGGACCATCAAGGTAATGTATAAATGGTACTGAATGAAGCAAACCAAAGCAGACACACTCATAACCAGTTTTCCATTTAGTCATTGTGTCTTTCCACTCTGTCAGTACTTGAAAGCAAATTTTTTTCTCTTTTAAAACTTACCATGTTTCATTTTGAAACTTCATACATCGTGATTGCTTTAAAACTGTGCAAAAATAGGGAGTAGTGTAGAGCTAATGTCCTGAGAGGTCTCACTTTTTAAAAAATTTTGTTTTACTAGTACATGTTCACAGTACATAATGACATTCATGGAGAGTTGGTACATGTGCATAACACATCTTTATCCCCCGTGCCTCCCTGCTGTCCTCTGCCCTGCGTCTCATGGTCCTCTTCCTATTTGCAAAAGATCTATCCCCTCTTTCCTTTCATCTGTCTTTTGCTCTTTATAGTTCAGATTTCTCATGTAAGAGAAAACATGCAATATTTATGCTTGTATGTCTGATTTATTTTATTTAACATTATGGTCTCAAGATACATCCATTTTCCCACAGTTGATGTAAACCCGTCCTTTGGAGCAGAGCAGTGCTCCGTTGTGTGTAAGTGCCACATTTTCCCTGTCTGTTCATCTGCAGACGGGCATGTGCACTGCTTCCAGGATTCAGCTGATACGAGCCAGGCTGCTGTAAACATGGGTGTGCATGTGTCACTGCGGGGTGTTGTATTTAACTCTATGGGGAGGATGCCCAGAAGGGGAATCACTGGGTTGAGTGGAATTTCTGTTCGTAGACTTCCCAGGGGGCTGAAGGAATATGTTGCTGGGCCAGTGGCTGAAGTGCCCCTCCCCCTCGCTTCTCTCTGCTCCTGCTTTTCTCTGGGACGGCTTGCTTCATTGTCCTCCCTGGCGCCCCACTCCAAGAGGAGTGTAGCCAGACTATGAACACGGCGGTACTTCAGCACCTCTGATTGCTCTTTTGAAAAAGGGAGTAAACACCATGGCATGGCTAAGATTAGGAAGGGAGGGATCTGGGCCTTTTATTTACACACCTTACCCTCACACCTAGCCTTTCAAAAGAGTCTCCGGTTTCAGCCCTGCTTCTCACTGACACAGGCCTGCAGTTGCTGTATAAGCAGCTCTGTTCAGCCAGTTGGTGTAGCCTGGGAGAGCACCCTCCTGCATATTCACTCCCCTGTGCTGCAGCACAGGCCCTGTTAGACACTCGCTTCAGTGTTCAGTAAACTTGCTTCCGAGTTATTTCTTAGGTAGTGTTGGCCCCAGAGGTCCCGTAAGTCTACTTGGGAATGCTATCCTGAGTAATGTGGACAGAGCACTCATTCAAAAAGAAAGACCAGTAAACATGAGCTCCAGAGACCAGCACCAGGTTGAGTCAGCCTATGGTCTCCAGCACAAACTGGTACTGGAAGGTGGCAAATGGCAGTGGCAGAGACTGTAACCTGATAGTCAGCCTAGGGTGTCCAGCACAAGCAGACACTGGAAGGTGGTGGCCAGCAGGGGCAGACCAGGACCCAGCAGAGTTGACCTAGGAGGTCCAGCAAAAGCCAGCATTGCACGGTAATGACAGGTAGTGGCAGTAGCCAGCAGCTGGCTGTGTCAGCAGTTTGCATTGAGCATTATCCGGTGTCATGAGAACTAGCAGAGCTGTGCTTTGCTGATGTATAAATGCATCTTTTGATCTTTCACATTGATTGTCTAAATGTGATGCAGAAGTGTGCATATACCTATTTCTGGAAGAAAGAAATCCTTTTCAATGTTTTCAAACTGTTCTGTTGCTTCTACACAAGGCCCTGAAAATAAGGCCTAAGCCAGAGTGGATTAGTAAATAGGATGAAAGAAGTTCTGCCTTCCATCTGGACAGTAGCAAATTTGGACAGTAATGAAAAAGACCATGTCTTAAATAGTTGCAGTGAACTTCTCTGGACTTGAAAGCAACTGGATGTACAATAGCATAGTTCAGCTGTGGCGCACCTATGGCGCATGTGCGTCAGGGGCTGTTTGTTGTCATTGTTAGGCTGTCACTGGCATAGTTTGTGAAATTATTAGGTAACTTGTTTTGCCCAGGATCTAAAGCTAAATAAGTGAATCAGCAGAAGTTGTATGAAATGTAGGCTGTGTCACCATATAAGGAGAAAATTCCATTTCCAAGGCTAAGATGCGCAGTCCCCTGGTGATGAGTACATGATGACAGTGGAGATGGAAGGAGTGTTTTGGCTGAGTTCCCGGGTCCATCAGAAGGCGAGGTAAGCTGTCGCACAGCCTCTCGTCTGTATTAGCCCTCGTAGGGATTGAAGAATGTGTAGGCATCAACGAGAGGCTGTGAGCAACACTGTGGGTGGTCCATTAATCCATGAAGTGCAAAGTGGGACCTGTCAAATGTAGGTCCATCCTTCACTACCTGTGGTAGACTTACTTAATGCCATAAAGAATGAGAACCATGATGATGTTTTATCTACCATGGTGACTTCTACATGAGACATTCTTATGTTTGACATTTAGAAAGTATATATTCTTTGTGCCAGATACCTCTAAATAAGAAAGATCTGGCTATTTTCTAAACAATAAAAAAAAGCTGAAATATGTGACAAATTTTAAATGTTGTAAGACTATGTAGTAGCAATATTTAACACCTAAAAGCAAATAACTTTCAGTGTGTCTGTATGTGTTGTTTTTTGAAAATACAAAGTATGGTGTTGGAACAAATTCTCAGATTCAGCTTCATTGTCTGGAGCACATAAGCAAAGCTTTAAGCTATAACTGACTTTGAGGTAGACAACTTCAGTGTCCACATTCTTAGTAGCTACTGCTATTTTGCAGTCCCAACAGCCAGCATCACACTGGCAGCTGTTGCATTATACTACTTTAATCATTAAACCTGTAAGCATACTTATGAGCTTTGAGCGTGGGCCCCTTGAAACTTCAAGGGGAAATAATAGGCATCTGCTTCAGATAACTTTAGTAGCTCAAAATGTTATAAGTAATGTATTACCTTCTTACTTTGGTACAGACTGAAAATTCTGAAGAACTTGTCTTCCAGAAATTTTTCTTAGTCTGCAAGTCATTGTTGATATAATTATTTTATTTAACATTAAGTATAGACCGGGGGTGTGGCTTAATGATATAGTGTTTCCCTAGGATGCAGGAGAGTCTGGATTCAATCTCCAGCACTGCAAAAACCAAATGAAGTGTATTTGGTTAACCTGGCACAGAACTTACCAAGTGCAAAAAATTTAAAATCATTTGGTATAACATTCTTAAGATCTGCTAATGACAAGACTGTTGATAGTGACTCTGATCGAAACATTGTTTCTTTTATTGAAAACAAGTATGAAAAACTCAAATTATCTGAATCTGTCCCTGAATTATTTTGATTACCTTCTACTAGTCTTTAGCTAAAAAGTTTTTTCTGTCCATTACATTTTTTGTGGTGAAATATACTAAGTTATAATTTTCTGTTTTAACCATTTTTAAGTTTATATTTGAGTAGTGCTGAAGTACATTCACATTGTTGTGCATCCATCACCACTACTGATACCTAAAACTTTTTCCATCTTGGAAAACCTAAACTTTGTACCCATTAAACATTATACCCCACTTCTTCCAACCCCAGTCCCTGGTAACTACCACTCTACTTTCCCTCTCCATGAATGTGACTATTCTAACAGATGAATAGAATCGCACAGTATTTCTCTTTTTGGAAGACCTTTTATTATTTAGTATAATGTCTTCAAGGTTTGCTGATATTATAGCATGTGTGAGAATTTCTTTATTTTACACTGAATAATATTCTATCCTATGTATTTTGTTTAATCCTTCGTCTCAGGGGATGCTTGGTTTGCCTCCATCTTCTGGCTGTTGTCAGTTCTGCTCTGAACATGGTTGTACAGTTATCTCTTCAAAGCCCTGGTGTCAGTGCTTTGGGGCCTGTACCCACCATGAACTCTATGGTATTCTATTCGTAATTTAAATTTGTTGAATTTACTTTGTTTATTTTGTTTTGGTACCAGGAATTGAATTCAGGATCTCAGTCTTGCCAGGCAGGCACCATGCCACTGAGCTATATCCCCAGCTCTCTATTTGTAATTTAAAAAAGAAAACATCTCAGACATTTTTCCATAGGAGATGCAACCTTTTACATTCTCTCCAGCAATGCCCAAGACTTTCAGATTTTCCACATCTTCACCAGGACTTGTTTTCTTGGTTTTTGATAATAGCTAGGTGATGACCATCTTTTTATGTGCATCCGTATTTTTTACCCATTTTTTGTGTTATTTTAGAGTACATTTTCTGGATATTAGTTCCTTCTGTATGTAATCTGCAAATCTCCCATTCTGTGGGTTGTCTTTTTCCATGTTAAAATTGGTGTTTAATGCACAAAATTTTCTTGAAGTCCAGTTTGTCTATTTTTCTTGTCATACGTGCTTCTCATGTCACACCAAGAAATCAGTGCAAAGCCCAATGTTATAAAGCTTTCTGTTTGCGTCTAAAAGTTTTATATAGTTTAAGCTTTTGATTTTAAGTAAATTATAGTTCGTTATAGATGCATTTAATGATATTTCAAATTAGTTATGAAAAGCTTTAAAAAGAAAAAAGAAAAAGAAAAGCCTGAATTACTTACCTGAGTAGGTAGTTTTGTGTAGTGTGTTTTGCTTAATTTTAAGAAACTTTTTAAATGGAAATTTCCAAATTAATACAAATGTTCTTATACCTAACACTATACCATTATCAGACCTTGTAAAATTAATAAGAATTTCTTAATGTTATCTAATGTCCAGTTAAAGATCGGTTTATTTCTACTCTAGCAAAGTACAATTCAGAAAACTTGAGACTTTTTTTCTGTTAAAATACGAACTTCTACAAAGATTCCTTAAAAATGGGACTCTAAATTTATTCTCTAGATTTGTAAACATCAGTGTTCATAGACATACACTGTCATTTTGCCTCTAATGTAAAATCATACTTAAGTCTAGAGTAATACCTTTCAGTGGTTTGAGCTAATATACTCAAACGTGGTCTCCAAATGTTAAATGGAAAATGCCCGAAGTAAAAAATGAGTTTGAAAGTGCATGCCGTTCTGTGTAGCATCATCAAATCTGTCTTCCTCCTACCCAGATGTGCATCATTCCTTTGTTCCTCAGAGTCGTGCTGTGTAAACTGCCTGCTTGTTAGTAGCCAGCTTGAGTGACTATCACGTGATCCACCCTGACTTTACTTAGTAATGGCCCAAAGTGCAATGATAGTGATGCTCACAATTTGGAAATGTCACAGAGAGGCCGCAGTGTGCCTCCTTAATGTGCACGAGAGAGGGGGACTATATTTGTATAATTATTACTGTATTCCTGTAATTGTTCTGTTTTACTGTTAATTTCTTACTTGGCTAATTTACAAGTTAAGCTTTATCCTAGCTATATATGTATGAGAAGAAACAGTATATATATGATTTGATACTAGCCCGTTTCAGGCATCCACTGAGTCTTGGAGCATATGCCCTGTGGAAAAGGGGGACTACAGGATGTGCTGAGAAGCACCTCTTTTTGTAGTGGTATCTAAGAGACAGTTTGTATTGCCACTGGAAAGCAGTCACGGATGGATGGCCAGGGTCTGCAATGAGAGACTGTTCTGTCTGCATCACTTTGTACTTTTATGTGTTACTGTTTCATGGTTTAAAGATGAATGTAATCTTGACTGTGGTGGAAATCACATGAATCTCCCCCATACACACAAATAGTGCATGTAAAACTGGTGAAATCTAAGCTGGATGTGATAGCATAAACCAGTAATCTGAACTCATATAGGATGATCATAAGTTTGAGGCTAGTTTAGGCACGTGAGGAAGCAAATAGAAAGGGCTAGAGGTTTCGTTCAAGGGTAGAACATCTGTCTGGCCTGTGTGAGACTCTTGGTTCAACCTCCAGAACTGGAAACAAAAAACAACAACAAAAACCTGGTAAAATCTAAATAACATTCATGAATCGTATCAACATCAGTTTCCTAGCTTTGAGATTGTGTGACAGTTATGTAGGACATTAGTGTCAGGAGAAAGCAGCTTGAGGGCGCAGCATCTGCCTGGTAAGCATGAGGTCTTGAGTTCGATACCTGGTACAAAAAAAAGTAAAGGGTAAATGAGGTCTCTGTGTTACTTCTTACAACTGTAAAATAAAAACCTTTAATAATAAATTGTAACAGCTGAGCATAATGGTTTATAACCTCACCTGCTAGGGAGGTTGAGGCTGGAGAATCATAGCCTGGCAACATAGTGAGACATTGTCCCAAAATAAAAGAGCTGGGGTGGTAACTTAGTGGTGAAGCCAAACATGGTGGCACATGCCTGTAATCCCAGCACTCAGGAGGCTGAGGCAGCAGGATAGCCATGAGTTCGAAGCCAGCCTGGGCTACAGTGAAGACCCTGTCTAAAAGAAAAAAATGGCAAAGGACTTGCCTAGCATGCATGAGGCCTTGCATTCAATCCCCTGCATTTAAGGGGAAGTGTCAAATAAAAAGTAAAATGTTTAATAAACTCTGATTTTTTTTTTTTTTAAAGAATATGGTGGACAGTGGCCAACTTTGGTGATATTTCATGAACCATCGCCACTGAAATGGATAAAGAAACCTATATCCATGCACCTGACAATGGCCTTTTTACACTGGGAGCCCCACATAAAGAAGGTTCATATTTGGTAGAAACAATGAAAGGGAAAAGACACTTAAAGGGTAGATTTTATGACAGTCGTGCACTTTGCCCCACTACAGTTACCCTTAAGCGTGTTCTAAAGTAAATATTGCATTGGATCCTTCCACTTCTTTCTGTTTTGCATATTTACCAACCCTTGGCAACTCCCTCTTTCCAGTGTAAGCAATTAAAAACACTGTCCAGTAGTAGAGAGCATCTATGAAAGTAAAAGACAGTATAAATACTGTAATTGAAATAGTAAGTGAAGCCAGCCTTGGGGCACACGTCTGTAATCGTAACACTAAGGAGGCTGAGGCAGGAGGATGCTGTGAGTATGAGGCCAGCCTGGACTATATAAGCGAGTTCAAGGCCAGCCTGAACTGCATAGTAAGACGCTGTCTCAGAAAAAAAGAAACAGTAAGTGAAAAGAAAACCTGGTGGAATCAGAAGTTTGAATTTCTGTTTTCTTTAAGCCTTTTGCCAAAACTAGCCTGGGAATAGTTAAAAATTTGAAGTTTCCTCATTCTAGTTAGATCACAGGGGAAGCATTAATGAGGTACGAGATAAACAGGAAAAAAGCAGTATCATTTAATCACAATGACCAGTCCTTGAATAATGAAAGCATTTAGTATTTTAAACAACAAGTGCTTATTTCTCCATGCCTTACAGTTAAAACACAAGAAGCAAGTGTCTTGGAAGTAACTAAATTGTCATCTCAACCTATTGTCTTAGCTGCATACTGATAAGAAGATAATCTCTGGAAGACATGAGTCTATGGATACTATATTATATTTGTGTCCAAATATCCTAATATTCTTAATTTTAGGAGGAAAAAAGTAGTGTGTGGTTTTTTTAAGTAAAAGAACATCAATTTTTTTCTTGTAGTTGATGAAGGTCCTACTCCTCCTCAGCAGTTTACTGCTGTCAGATTGACTGATTCCAGGTAAACTTGAGTTTAACTATAATTAGTAACTTTCTTCTTGTTAATTTCCTTCATTATAAAATTCTACTATACAGCTAACTAAAGGGCACATAGTAACTGACTTAAGAAATAAATTTTCTGAAAGTGAATTCTGTGACATTCAAAAAGGGGTATTATGTAAATACTCAGTAAATATGTAAGTTTTCTTAAGTTAGAATTATACTGTGTGTTTTTTAGAGGAGAATTAAACTTCTAACATTTTATATACAGAAAAGATGTCAGTAGGACTTTGTATAGTGGCAAAAAAAATTTAATACATCTGTAACAGAATGTCTATATCTTTTGAAAGCAATATATTTGAAAGGTAATCCATTTAGAAAATATTTGCTGTAGAATATATAATATTAGATACTGTATAATGTAAGATACAGTACTTATATTCGGAAGCAAAATATGAAATTATATAGAGAGAACTAGAGTGTCCAATACGTCAGCAAGCAGCCACATACAGCTTTTAAAGATTTGGAAAATACCTAATCTGAATGCTTATATTTTATAATTTCCATATAGAAAATATCAATGTGTGCGTGTATATATGTATAACATATATAATGTATATGCATGCACACACATGCTCCATTTTTAGTTCCATATTTTTAATTTTTTTGCTCAGTTTTTAATATTTGTGTATTTTATTAACCCAGAGAATTGCCCTGATATCTGGCTGTGGACAATACCTTGGTGTCAATTCAGATGCACTTGTTGGGCGTTCAGATGCCACTGGAGCAAGAGAACAACGAGAGCCAGCGTTTCAGGGTGTAAGTCCTGTTAGTACTTGTGAATCTTCGAGTGTAAGAAAAAGATTTTTTAAAGGAAAGGTGCAGTAATACACATTCCATGAAAAAGATCAGTATGGATTTATAATCTTAAGAACATTCTGAAAAACAGTGCAAGAAAAAGGGCAGTAATACTTTTGCTCACCATGTTTGTGTATACCCTTGGGGCAGCACATGGACTTTCGGGACTCTAGATCATAGTCAGTCTTAAGTCTCAGAGGAGGGAAATAGAATAGTTCAGGGTTATTTTCCTATGAGCAAAAAACCATGGATGTTTTCACAGACATTGGGGAATGTGGTAAATGACGTTGGAGCAAGCTAAGGCCAAGTTGTGACAATTCCTGCATAAATAATAATATAATTTAAATTTAGTCTTCATGGAAGACAAGTCTCTCAGTTTATAATCAAGCTTCAGGGGAAAACGGTATAAAAAAAGATAATTTCAATACAGAAGAAAAATATGTATAAATTTAATAAGTAAGTAATTGCAATATATTGAATATTTTAAGTCTTTGTTGATACAGAAAACGTAATTTTCTTTTTCTGTTTCTATAAGGAGTACAGACTAAGTAAAAATACACAAAGACTAAATTTGCTCCAAAGAGTTGATACAAGATGAAGAGCAGTGGGAGGGAGCCCTGGGTTCAATTTTTAGCACCATGAAAACAAAACAAGACAAAAAAATGAATGAACAAAAAAGCCTAGGTTCGTCTAAGCTCAACTATTATTTGAAACAAGTTATTATGCTTTAGATAGCAATTTACACACACATAAACCTAAGACTGAATGAGTCTATTACCTTAATTTTAGATTCCCTTGAGCCTCAGTCTACCTTTGCATTGTGTTTTCTGGTATTAAAAAAGGAAACACCCCAAAACAACCATAGAGGAATATATTTAGCAGTGAGGTAAGAAGTGAATAACTTAGTGACAGAAACATGAGGGATAACACAGAAAAAGAACACAGAAGAGTACAAGCTTAGACACTGAGTATTTTTACTATTTGACTTGACTGCAGCTGCACACTCACAATCAGGTGATTAAATCAGCTTAACTCTGTCAGGCAGTATTCGGAGAAATGTCAGAAGTCAAGAACTGACTGGAATAAAGAGATATGCACTGTTTTTTTTGTTCTTAAGAGTTCGCTGCCTACCAACAGGATTTAAACATTAAGTACTGCTATATGCTTTCTTCTACAGGAGCACTCAGGACAACACTGCAAAACCGTCTCAGATACGCAAACACTGTACAAAAAAATAGCCATCTACCTGCAGATGTTAATTTGTAAGTCATCGCTTCACACTGAAAATAAGACAGTATGAAGCAGTTTGAAACAAGGCTAAATGGAAAAGAGGCTTACTTTTCTCCTATTATAAAAACGCCTCAGTAAAGATTAAGAGCACTCCTTTGGCATAAAAGTAAACAGAAATACTCTACATGAAAAAGTGCTAGAGATTGCTGTCAACCACAGAATAAGAAATCACAAATCAAAATGTGTAAAAAAATCACAATCTGCTTTAATACCATCAAGTTCCCATAATGAAATATATACTTTTTTAAATAGCTGAAAATAAGTGGGTGGAGAAAAGAGCATTACTATATGGAATGTGTCTAATTTTGTTTCTAATCTTTTCATTGAATGAAACAGATTTCAACATTTGCAAGCTTATAGAAATTGTGGAACTCACATACATTGAGCTTCTCAACTAATGATTATTATAACAATACCACAGAAGAACAGTATTGTGAGAAAGCCAGTTTTGATATTTCTCTTCTCAGTATAAACACTACCATGTTATATTAATTTTGTAAATAAAGTATATTAAGCTACCATATTTTATTTTTTAGTCACAGGAGAATAAACTTACAGTTACTCTAACAGTGAGTTGAAAAGAAGCCATGGACTTATCAGTGTATACTAGATCTGACCCAGGATCTCTACACTGTACTTTGAAAGATACTGTCATATGGATTCAGGCATATGTTAAGATGTATGAGGGTATTTATGATTTCTTGATTTAGGATGTCACAGCAAATTATGCTAGAGTAGCTTTTTTAGGCCTAATCCTTTTGAAAAAATCAACTTTGGACTAAGTATTTTTAAAATGACCTAAACTTAATGGAAAGTGATGAAAAGCAGTCTTGACAGTAGAGGGGCACTAACTCTATTAAGAGGAAACTGTATTTTTAAAATCATAGGGCAAGCCCCACACAGTGCCACTGAATCATGAAATTACGTAAGTACCAAGTCTTACTATCCAAGGAATTGGAGTGACCAATGAATGTGGGATCTGAAGAGGAGGTCCGGACAAGGAGAGAGCTACCAGGAGCCTTACTACTCAGTCCTCACGGTGATCCTGGAGCTTAACACACTTTTGCTGACTTCAAGGTCCCAGTTAAAACCACAAGAACTGATGGGAGACTTCATATGTTGTGAACTGCAAGGAGACTGACTTTGGAGCTTGAGTTCAACCAAGTTAACTGGCTACAAAACAAATAAAAAAGGTCTTCAGAGCAACAACATCTGTAGTTTCTATCATGTTTAGGATATAGTCGAAGTATAATGTGAAAAAACATACTTAAAGAAGAGGCAAT
Organism: Dinomys branickii; assembly: GCA_004027595.1. Lineage (NCBI taxonomy): Eukaryota > Metazoa > Chordata > Mammalia > Rodentia > Dinomyidae > Dinomys > Dinomys branickii. The sequence continues at coordinate 14,818 of PVLD010019344.1, forward strand.
TAGTGAAAACCAACTCCAAATTACCCCAGATGAGCCAGTGGAAATCTGTAAGTACAAAAATACAATGTATAATTTAAAGTTGCTGTATATTTAACAGCAGAGATGCTAAGTGTGTCCGTGAACATGAAGATGGAAGGAATAACTGAACTGACCTAATCTGAGAAAACTGAGTATTCTCCCTTAGGTTAGCACTTTTATATAACCTTACTTTTTCTAAGTCACTAGGCTAGTAAGTCAGAGGCATCAATGTATCTGGATTCCAGTAATGCTTTAAACAAAAATTTCTATACTCTTACGTAAAAGATGGAAAAATGTACACATGACAGTTTTCAGATGCTTTTTCCCCTGCTGACAGACACCAAACCCTAAGCCTCCTGCGTGCTAGCAAGCACCCTACCAGGGAGCTTCGCTCTCCAGCAAAGATGCTCTCATTCTTAACCTCTGTCATTCTTCCAGGCTCACTGCGGTGCTCAGACTGTTAGTATAAACTGTCATGGGAGAAACTGGGAAAACACTATCAAGTATTTGTCCTTCCTTCATTGTTTTATAACTCATAAAAGAAGAGAATGCATATCTTTAGTCTTTATTGTCTAGTCAAGAACTGTAATTAGTCTTGTTTATTGGAATAAGGGCAGGAACTAGAATATGAAGGTAAGGTAAGGAACATATTATGTGCAGAAATGCAGGCAGACAGTTTATTCCAGGAAAGTCAGTTAGTGAGCAGATTGGTCTCAGGTGCCAAGCTAACTACTGGAATCAAGATTTAATGCCCTAAAGGCACTGTTCCTCAAAGTATAATTTCCATCACTTGCTTCAAAATTACCTGGAGTACTTGTTAAAATGCAAAATGGAAGACCAACCCTAGACATACTAAGCTTGCATCTTTAAGAATATATCTTGGAAATCTACATTGGAAATCCACAGGTGCCTCAAGTGGTTCTTAGGGATATTAACTGAATGATTTTTTTTAAAGGAATGAGTTGGCAAAAGCCGGGAATAGACCAAGCTGTAGGATAAGTTTCATAACCTGGAAACCATTAGCGTTTTGGGCTGGAAAATTCCATGTTGTGAAGGGCTATCCTGTGCCTGGTAGGATGTTTAACAACATCCTCATTCTCTTCCCATTTTCTCTTAAATGTTTCAGATAAAAATGCATCCAGTCATTAAAATATGTCCCCTACAGGAGAAAATTGCCCCAGATTAGGAATAAGAACTGCTGCTTTGGGGGATTCCAGTAGTAAGCATGGTCCCAATCCAAAGATCAGAAGGAAAACGCAGCACAGGAATATCCAACTATCACAATAGAAGATTATGTTACAGGTAGACCTTCAGTAAGAACTGCTATATAAAATGGACCACTTAGCTACCTTGCTTGTTGAGAGCCCATTTAACCCTACATGTGGTGACAGATGGAATATAAAGGCTAGCACTAGATAGGACCTGGCAGGTTGGGCCAGGGCTAAACCGCCCTTGTGCGTCAGAATCAGCATGATCTTTTAAAACCACAGACACCAACCTCACATGGTTTACACTCTGCCAACTTCATTCTTGAATCATAATCATATGAAACCCAGGCGTTTCATATACAATCTGGATTTGGAACATTCACTGGAATTAAGGTGACATCCATAATACTATTTTCAGGAATTGAGAAATACAGACCATGACAATACGTAAGTGTCTGAACCTCTTCAGTGGCACTCATTCCATTCTACAAGTCAGGATGAAAGCATTACATACACATATCCATCGTGGCTAAACTGTCCTAATTAAGGGATTTCCTAAGGTTACTCCTCTGGTCTCTGTTCAAAGCCTATCTCCCTTTTGATAACAGCACCACTTTCCATCCTACTGCCTAAAACAGGATTGCTTCGTCTGCCTGTTATGGTTTGTGTCTGCATGTCCCCCCAAATCCTTATGCAGTTATGGGGTGGCTTTTAGAGTTCATGACTGATCCATGATCCAATGCTGGGATTATGGATGTGAGAGCTATACCCGCCCTAGGGCGGATAGTTTGTGTATGTAGGAGAGAGAAAGAGGCTGCTGGCTGCCATTCCTCCTGCTTGCTCTTCCTGTTTTTGTTGTGTACTTCCACCATGAACTGTTGTGCTCTGCCATGTGCCACTGTGCCTCAAAATCAGCCCAATATGGACTGAAACCTCCAAAAACTGTAAGCTAAATAAACCTTTCTTTCCTTCATTTTGGGTGTTGGGTATTTTGTCTCAGCAATGAGAAAAAAGTAACCAAGACACTGCCTAATCCCTGTTCTGGTATTTGAACTGTCCAGGCAGGAACAAATGGTGGAACTCAGTGACTGCGCACTTGCTCAGCATGTGCTAGGCCCTGGGTTCTATCCTGAGACTATGATGAAAGACTGAAGAACAACACTGAAAGCCTTGCTGGTTCATTAGATTGACAGTTTTAACTTCATCATATAGGTACTGATTAAGTATCCATCATATCAAGCATAGAGATAGTAATACAACATTCCACAAGTAACATGGGAAACAAGTTTCTTAGAGTAGCACTTAATGTATTATGACAGGGAATCCAGAAAACAAATTCTGTAGTACTTTACATGTGAACTGTAAGTTTCATTTCCATAGGAAATACTTCCTTTAACTAAAAAGTAAACTGGTGAACCCAAGAAGAATCTTAACTAAACTCTATTAAGCAATAATTCCACAACAGCCCAAGAATTACATAAAGCACTACCACTGAATATTTTATTCAGAAAAAACAAAAAGAGTAGGCCGAAACAACAATCCTGGTCATTTGCAGTATCTATCAGCTTTCAACTTGGCTCTCCTGTTTAAGACAAAAAGTAATCAATGTGAGACATATGCTATATACAGTCAAGTGCTACGAAATATAATTCATGCTTAGAAACTGTTCAGTTTTTGTTATCTTACAACACATTACATTTTTACTTTTCAACTTTTTTTATACAAAACTGACTAATCTTATGAAATCTTTTTTCCTAAAATTAACAAATGTTGCCTAGGGGCTTTTTCAATGCACAACAGCAATTTAAAATTAATTATGTGTGAATTTAAGCCTGCCCTAAATTGCTAGTGGGTAGAAATGTTGTATTTTTATAATGTTAATGTTACAGGACACATAGCTTATTCTATTCTATAGTTCATGTCCTGACTGTATTTTATATCCTCTTCGTTATTTCCCATTAGATTATATATTAATTTACTCAGTTGGAAAAATGCTTACATTATTTACTGATTTCTGTCAAGAACCCCATCAACTAGCTAACAGGAAATAATATTAACTATATCTTTAATAATATAAGAGAAAGGTTAAGGATATTTTTGCAACACAGAATATGAATGAGTAGCAGAACACTACCAAATTTTCTTTCAATCTGACAGTGTATAGATGTAAGCACACAGCTCAGCCTCTATTTTTATGTGATTAACCTAAGAGCATGACTGTGATCCTTTTAGAGCTTTCAAGGATACACAGCCCACTGTGGCACGCGTGCCATAGGTTCGTCACCAGTGACTTAACACATTACTTAAGGAGAAACAGAAATGAACAAATACGAATAATGTGCTGAACAACTTTCTAACTCTTGTTCCAATAGTTATAAATGAAAGTTTATAAAATTCTTTCAATTACAGTCTAATTTCTTACAATAAAGTATGTAAGTGCTTCAGGTACTAGGTTTAGACTTAAGATATTCTTAGTTTGCAGTCTTTTTTCAGACTTACGATGTCCTGTCCTGGTAATTTTGCCATGTACATAAGCTAGAAATAAAAACAAAAAACTTGAAAATTATAGTACTTTAAAAAGAACATAGGTTTATCTGTGCGACCTCTTGGGTACTGGAAACAGTTGGAAAACTGTAAATCTGTATGTACCTGTCCAGAAGTGTCTCATGCAAAAATCCATCTTTCCGAGCCTTTTTAAGAATTTTACTGTCTTCTTCACTGATTTTAAGTTTATGGTCCTGGAAACTCTAAATTTTTTTTCTGTAAAGAGAGTATCTTTGTTAAATAATATCTCCAACTTTGATTACACACATTTCCTGATGAATATAAAAATACTATTAAAGATTTTTCCCCTCACTTAAAAAAATCTTAACTGTATTTCCTCTTTTTTATGGCCTTTTTGACACAGGGTCTCACTATGCAGCTCAGGCTGGGCTTGAGCTCACTTTGTAGCCCAGGCTGGTCTTGAACTTGCAACGATCCTCCTGCCTCAGCCTGCCGAGTGCTGGGGATTACAAGTGTGTGCCACCACGCTTGGCCTAACTGTATTTCTTTAATAACAACTTTTCAACTACAAAGGATATTAAGAATCTACCACCAAGAAGTATGTTGTTTGCATAGCTCTGCAAAGCTCCCTTCTACCAGGGAATACAGGTCAGAGTCCTGTGTTCTGGAAATGAATGGTGCCTGGACAGTACTATAGCAACTCTCCTAAAGATCAGGGAGCCAAGTGTGGTGGTACATGCCTGTAATTCTAGCACTTTGGGAGCCGAGGCAAGAGGACTGCAAGTTTGGGCAAATTAGCAAGACCTTGTCTAACAGTAAAAAACAGAAAGGGTAGGGATGTAGCTCAGTGTTAAGGCTGCAGGTTCAATCCCCAGTTGAAGAAAAAAAAAACAGGAAGAACTGAGTAACCAAGTGACTTCAGCTTTGTGAAGCAGCAGGGTATTAGGAAAACTGAAGCCTTGAGAAAAGCATTCAGCTGAATGCTATGTCCTACAATCTACAATATGCTGCCTCTTCTTGTCCTTCAGGTGTTTTAATGTCAAAGTGTCTTACGTGCTTTACTGTCAGAATTGTGGGTTTCAGAGGAGAATACACACGTGTAGTTGACTTCACACTGTTTTACATTCCCTTTGTCTTCTTCTGGGAGGTCATCTCTTCTTGGTTTCCTTTTCAGCACAGGATCTAATCTGGATATTGGAAATGAGACCCCAGCAGGTGATACATTTATCTTCTTTTCCCACTTTCTTACTCAGGATATGTGTTTGATGTTTCATATCTATAAGTAACTCCCATTATATGGTTCTGTAAGATAGCCCTTGTGCCAGAAACACTACTGAAAAACTTATTTGAAAGTATTTTACAAAACTTATCCTCCTGAGAGCAATTAATACTTTAGTTTAATTTTGGCTTCAAAGTAAACACACTAAGGTGAAATCTTCACTGGTAATGTGTTAATTTCATTAGATAGAGTTTAAGACAGTAACTATTTTACTTAGCACAGAATATTACTGAACATCTTAAAACCTAACCATAACACTATTTGTTTTTACTGAATTAGAATCCACCCTTTTGAGTCCTCCTTATATCCTCATAAGGGTGGGCAGACATTTACTATCACATGCTAAAAATGAACTGATTCAAGTATGGCAATTAGGATCACCCAGGGATCTAGCAATCTGTAACTCAAAGGACCCATGCCTCCAGAGTGGGTCATGTAGTCCAGAGTCCAATGCTGAGATTTCTTAGAAAGTGATGAGCAGTGTATTGGTGCCAACGGTGTGTGTAACAGTTCTGGTTAGAAGACTACGGTAGGCAGGAGGGATCTGTGTTCTAGTGGACAAGGCCATGTCATAAGTGAGATGATTAAGGAAGCATAGCAAAGCCTGTAATATACCTGGCAAGGGGAAAGAGTCCTTGATAATCATTCATCAGAGCTTGCAGCACTGTACTTAACTAAACAAGACCCAGGGAAATCTTATGGCACTTCATTTGAAAACTACTTTCCTCATAAACACAATGGAGTATCTTTCTCTATAAAATACACAGCACTACAGAAATATTTGTCTATAACAGGTTTATAATAAAATGCAGATAAAATGTTAGTATGATACAATAAAATTGAATATAAATTAAAAATATAGGTAAATGAGAAATCCTCCATCGTTTTCCTGGTGGGCTATCTCTAAGAAGTAGTGTGTTACAGAAGACAAGAGTAGCTGCTGGAGTTAGTTGGCTGAGCCTGTGTATACATTCTGTCTTTCCGTATTTAGCTGTATGACTTTCAAGAAGTGGAAGGTTATAATGTATGGAGGACTGAAGGCTATTTCCTTGTCTGTGAAGTGAAGACAACGGCCACCTCACAAGAGAGCTACGGCAATGAGAGGCAACAATGCCTGTACCTCATTCAGCAGAGTGCTCAACTACTTGGTTAGTTTTATGTTCACATAATTGAAACATATTAAGACTAACACTTCAGCTTTGAAAGTAAAAGAATACCTAAGTCTTAGATTAAAATGAGACTTCTGACAGTCAAAAGGCCTTTCGTAAAACTCTTAAGAAATGCAGTGAATTTTCTACTTCCTGTTCTATACTCTAGGGAGGTAGTTTCCCATCAGCCAAATCCAAAGGGTCAGAAAAGAGTTAATGGAATTATCATTCTTGCTTGTAAATATCAGCAATAGTTTTCAAGGAAGAACAATACTAAAATATTATAAAATTAACCACTATGCAAAGAACATCTTGAGAATAAAAGCAAATATATGACAAGGAATTTAACAAAACATATACAGAAATTTGGTAGATAGTTATAAATTAGGCTGGTAGTAGAGAAAAATGTGCATTTTTAAATGCTTTATATTGAACACAGCAAATCTGAATGAGGCTAGCTGCAACCAGTAATTCCCAACAGAGAAAACTAGGGCAGGTTCAGAACACTCATAACTGGAATACAATGTGAAGAATAAAACAAGTAATGCAGCAAGAACATGACAGTTAGACACACTTTATGTACTGTCATTAAGGATCTAGTGGATTTTATAAAAATTATCAGTAAGGATTTATTGGATTCTGAAAAAATTAAAACTTAAAGACCTTCATCATATTTTTGTTGACTACCTGATTTAACTAAACTATCATGTGTTTTGTTTAAAATTTCACCTTCACATGAAGATGTCTATATAACTTTCACAATCAAGTAAAACCAAGAGTAGGATGAGGAAAGTTCACCTAGAATAACGAAGTTTTATTTTTAGCTTAGCAATTAATGTTTCCCCTGTGCTTCCTGTTTCTCCTTATATAAAAAAATACATGTATTCATAAAGAAAACAAAAATTTGAGCGCTACAACCCTAAAAGTTTTGCTGTGACTTTCGTGTTTCCTATAAGCCCGTTATGGTGGTCAGGTAGTAAACAAAACAACCTACTCACCTTATATATGTAGGTATAAACTTAATTCTATATGACCTTAATGGAAGGGAACTTAGGGCATCTACCATAACATACATGCACAGACTCCTTGATCCTGTTATACTTCGGGGAATTTACTGCTGGATATATTTGCACAACTACAAAATGATGCATGGTCCAAATTAAGTGCCATAGAATAAAAAGCTCCAAAAAGAAATAAAAGCCTGAAAACACCCTACATTTCCATCTATATGAGTATGAGCTAAATAAAGTGTGTCCCTAACATGGAATATTATGTAGCTATTTTTAAAAAAAAGGAAAGGAAAGAGGAAGATGGGGAAAGGGTAGGAAAGAGAGAACTTTTTACAGATAGGCTGATGGGGAAAGGTTTCCAAGGTACGCGATTAAGGAAAACATTCAAGGTAGAAAATTGTAAATATATTCATGTATTTATGAAGAAAATATTAGAGGCTATAAAAAAGGAGGTGGGAGACAGTATAGATGGAGACACGTGAACGAGGAGGACAAAAAACGTGTATCTGTAAATGTTCTGTGGACATTAAAATTTTTTAAATGGAGGAGGGGAAAAGAAAATATTGGTCTAAAAAGTACATGACATTACTCAGAAAAAGATTACAATAATAGTGAAGTGCTCACAGATGGAGTAATTTAAAACATACAAATTAAACCATCAATGATGGAATCTGTATTTAAAAAATCTACTTGGGACATAATACGGTGGACCCTCCAGTTACGACCAGCCTCACGTACAAACCACTAGGGTTATGACTGGAATTTTTGGTTTAACTAATGATCAAAGTCTTGAGTTACAACCCAAATGCTGGCAACTTGTGCAGTCGTAAACAAAGACTCACAGTGCCGTAAAACCTAAGTGTATGTAAGCACCAGTCTGAACCAGATGTGCATTTGTGGGCTTAATTTGAGTCAGTAGTTTATATAATCACTATGATTACTGCTATCAAAGAGGCCTGCACGGAGCTGGGGACATAGCTCTGTGCCACAGTGCCTGCCTAGAAAGCATGAGGTCCTCAGTTCAATTCCCAGTACCAAAAAAAAAAAGGCCCACAAAACCTAGGAAAAAAGCTAATGAAGGAATTGCTTGGCCTTTTGGCTATGACCAAGTGTAGGAAGGAAGGGAAGGTAAAGAAAACAATCATAATCGAGAAAAAGGAAACTATGGAGAAATATGAGAGTGGTGTTCATGCAACTGATCTTGCTAATATGAACAGCGTGTCAAAATGCACCAGCTCAACAACTGTATACAGAAAAGAATTGTATAAGGAAGCTAGTGTTGCTAAAGGTGTTACTTAAATTAGGAAGTTATGATCAACTGTTAGACCAGGTAGTGAGGCTGTCAGTGTGGATAAACAAGAGGCAGATGGCAGGTGTTAGCCTGAGTCTATAATTTGTGAAAAAGCCAGGGCTATAAATGCAATCTTATAAAGGACAATCCATCAACAAGTGATAGTGGTGAAATATTTCATGCCAGTAAAGGGTGGGTTCACAATTTTAAAGTCAGAACTGGGGTTCATACCACAACTAGACACGTTGAAGCAGACAGCGCCGATGAAAGGGCTACTGAAAATTACATACACTACTTTGAAATATGACACAGAGAGATGGATTTTGTTTTTATCAAGCTTTCGACTGTGAAGAATATGGCGTTTTGTGGAAGAAAATGCCCAAGAGAACATACATCATCCAGGAAGAGAAGACACCTCAGGCCACAAGCCTATGAAAGATAGGCTAACTTTCTTGCTATGTGCCAATGTGAGTGACCAAGATAAAACCCCTCTTGGCTTATCACTCTGAGAGCCCTGGAATATTCACAAAACTCATGAAGAATAGGCTAGAGATCATGTACAGATCTAACACAAAAGTCTTCATGAGAAGAGTACTTTTTGAGTAGAGCAGAGATTTTTCTCTCCTATTGTTAAGAAATATCTAGAGGACAAAACCTCACCACTCAAAGCTCTTCTCATCATGGACAATGCTCTTGCTCACCCACAAGATTTGCAAGAATTGGCTGAAAAACTCCTATGGCTCTCAGTCAAGTTGCATCCACCTAATAAAATTCCTGTACTGCACCCTATAACCAACAGGTTACAGCTAACTTCAAGAAGCTATACACTGAGGAACTGTTCCTGAAGTGCTTCCAGGAGGTCTCAGATATGGGTTTAACCCTTAAAGAGTTCTGGGAGGGACATTACAACATCCTTTCCTCTGTGGATTAACTGAAAAACCTTGGCCCAATGTCTGTCTAAGGACACTGAAATCTGCTGGAAGAAATCATGGCCTAACATTACACGAGAGACCCTTTGAAGGCCGTGTAGAGGAGCCTGAGCCTTTAGCTATCCCTGTCGTTGATACTGTCACTATAGCAGAGCCACAGGCTTGCAAGCAGGCAGTGGTAATGCTGGGGACCTGGTGGAGGAGTGCGCAGAGGAACTTCTGCACCTCTGGCCGAGCAGCAGAGCTGCAGCCACACAGCTCTCCAGAGCTGGGCGGGGCGGGGGGCAGGGCACAGGGTCGCAGCAATCAGCGCAGCCATGTGTTTCTGAAACACACAAAGCCCTGAAGAGATGGCCCGAGTGACACGCATGGAGGTCCTAACCACACGAAGAAAAGCCAACCACTGCATCCACATGCTGAATGACAATGTCATGTCATGCTACAGAACAGTTAGTATTAAAGAAGAGAGGCAATCTCAGACCAGTTTTTAGTTCTGAAAAGGCTGAGACCTAGTGAGCCAGAAGCAGATCCCAGTGGGCTACAGGCTTTCCCAAGTACACACAGGACACCACGGAGATGCATTCCCAGTGTTCCTATTTCGTTTCATTTTACCTTCCTGCAAGCTGAAGATGTCAACTTGAATGGTGAGTATAGCATGAAACTGTTGTTTCTGGTGAACTAGGAACATTTTATAACTTTTTGCTGAATACACAAGGAAAATTATTGGAGTTCCTGATAAATTATGCAATTATACAACTTTTTTATTATGAAAAAGTTAATTAAGGGGTGGCTTTGGAGGTGGGGAGTACACTATGGCTATTTCCATTATTTCTGATGGGAAAAATAGTCTTAACTTATGACCAACTCAAGTTACAACCAGAACTTGTGAATGAAGTGTTTGTGCATCAAGGGTCCATTGTATTATAAAAAGCTAGTAAGTCTTGGTGACAGTAAAGGACAAATGGTTTACAGAGACATAGTCACAGTGCACACACGACACACAGCAAACTAGAAAGAGCTGTTGTGATCACCTTTATCATTTCTTCTTCTCCTGCTGTTTTACTTTTTGCTTCTATATCCCCTGCTTCACTGCATCTGATAAAGCAACTATTTGAGGCCAGTAAGGCCATTTCCCCCTAAATAAAACAGAGTGACAGAAATGAGCTGTGAGGTATGTGCAAAAGAAATACTAAGTCTTTAGGCTGAATTTTTTTTTTTTTTTTACCAATTCTAAAACAAGAAAAGGAATTTGGAGGAAATTTGAAAAGTAAACACACACACAAAAAGAAACCCAAAATCATCTATGTTTATCACTACTCAAAGATTACCATATAAAAATTTGAGCATGGTCTAGTAGTGCCAAATTCTAACTAGTGAAAGAAGATTTTCTTTTTTCAGTACTCGGACTGAACCCAGGGAACACTGAACTACATCCCGAACCTTTGTGAAAATATTAGTGAGGGATATAGTCTCACTAAGTTGCTCAAGCTGGCTTCAAGTTTGTGATCTTCCGGCCTTAGCTTCCCAGTACCGGAGATTAAAGGCATGTACCTCCATATCTGGCTCCTTAAAATAGGGTTTTCTTTGGCCTAAAAAAACAAACCTGATAATGTAACTGATTTAATTCAGTTAAAAAATATTATCTTTAAATAGGAAGTTATGAATCGTATGTAATTCTGTATTTAAAATGTTAACGTTTTATGTAAAATTCTTTTGATTTATAACTGGAAAGTATGAAAATATGTCACATAAAAACTAGCCAGTGGTACCTTTGCTGGAACCGGTAGAGGGAGGTGAAGTCCTACGTCCTGGAGTGCAGGCCAGTGCCCCTGATTGGGAGTGAAGAACCCTAGCACCCACCCCCTCTCCCCCACCAGGCCTTGCAGTGCTGTGGGAGCTGGAATGTTGCTGATCCATCCAGTCTCTTTCTCCAGGAAACCTGTGATATGCGTGGATGTTGACCCCTCTGAGCCAGGCATCGTGGTGGTGAGTGCCTGCCAGGGGGAGAGGTCGCAAGTTCCAGCCTACCCTGGCAGCTTAGCAGCTTAGCAAGACCCTGCCTCAAAATGCAAAAATAGAAACAGGAACTCGCAGGTTCACTGGAGGAGGAGGGTAAGGCAAGGGGTCTGCACACCGCTGTCACTGACATGCGCGAGACCTGGGGAACCTGGGCCTGGCCTCCCCGTACCCTGAAGCCCAGGAGTCACAGTGAGGACCTGCAAGCAAGTGGAGGCACCAGGCTGCCAGCCACAAGCTGCTGCTGAGGACTCCGAGAACTGCTGCTGTTGAGAAGGGGACAGAGGAAGAGAAGTGGTACAGAAAAAGTGTCACAGGCATTGTATATTATGTTGGGGTGACAGGAAGTTTACAGAAGGGCGTGTGGGAGGGACAGAAATGCACTTCAGTTGGGTATTTTTCTGAGCAATTTTTGTGGTGATAGGCATCCATTTTGATAAAATTTTAAACTTACAGAAAAATTGCAGGAACAGAACAAAGAACTCCTGTATACTCAGATACTATTCTTTACTCAGATGAGTCTTTTTTATTTTGTTTTGTTTTGAGACAAGAGTCTCTATATAGTTTAGGCTGGTCTTGAACTTGCAGTGATCCTCCTGCCTCAGCCTCCCAAGTGTTAGAATTGCAGGTGTGCACCACCACGCCCGGCCCTATCCCGGTTAATCATGTTTGCCTTTTGCCTCTTGCCCTCCTGCTCCTCCTCTGGTACATGTGTATGAATACATATCTCAAAACCATTTCACAGTTGGAAGTGCTGCACCCCTCTGTCATGGAATACTCCCGTGTGTATTTCCTTGGAGCTGCATTATTCTCTGATATAACCATCTTCATTTATTCACACTGTAATCACTTTTGCCTTATTCACAAGTGATGTCCTACTGGAGGGAATCTTTTAGTAAACATGGATGGGGTGGGTGCAGGTGTCATTTTTTTTTTTTTTTTTTTTTGTGGTACTGGGGATCAAACTCAGGACCCTGCGCTTGCTAGGCAAGTGCTTATTCCACTGAGCTATATCCCCAGCCCTGCAGGTGTCATCTTCTACCCAGTGAGAAAGTGAAGCCCAAGTTGAGGCTCACACGCCTCCAAGACTCTGTTGGTTTGGTTTCAGTCTGTATAATCTATCCAGATTTCTGTAAAGTGGCCAAAGAGCTTTGGGCCCTGGAAAACACTGCTCCCTACCACAGCGCTGGTGCCCTCTGTGGTCTGGCTCCTCAGTGTGCAGATGGCCACCCTCGTCTTGCCTCTGTCACACACGTCCCCGGTGTCTTTGCTGGTTTAGCCTCCTCCTCTTAGGAGGACGACAGTCGGGTTGGATGGATTAGGGCCACCATAATGGCATAGTTGAACTTTGTCATCTCTTTAAAGACTATCTGTGATGTCACATTCTGAGGTAGTGGGAGCCAGAGTCTCAGTAGGTCAATCTGAGGGGACAGTTTTCAACTCCTCACAAGCAGGGCCATTGTGTAGCACAGCTGTCCTCCCTCGGAACTGTGCCTCACGTGTCCTTTGTGCAGGGGAGTTGCCTGGGGGCAGACGGCCCTGCCTGGCCTTGTGAAGACTGTGAGCCCTCACCAATGAGAGTGAGGTGGAGGAGGAGCGGGACTCTCCATCCACCCAGAATCCTCTGTGTTTCTGCTGTCCCACCCGTGCCTCCCAGATAGCTCCTTTTGTCAAATGAAGTATCCCAATCTTGGTTTTCCCCTTTCAAACCAGTGAAAGAAAAACCTGAGGTAAACGTTGTTTCTTCTGACACCCAGAAAACCCAGCTTAACACTCTGACCTAGAAGCCACCCTCCCCAAGTGCCTGTGGTTGCCATGGTAACTTTCTATCCATGGAGCCAAGATCGGGGTGCTGTTGTTGGCTTGTTATGTTTTGTTCCTTAGTTGAGTTTTCTGGGTGAGGCTTGAAATATGGGGGAGAGAGAGGAAGGAGGCTGTGGAGGCTTCTGGGGCCCTGAGCTCCATGATCTGTGAAAGAAGCCAGGGCAGGTCCACAGAGCAGTTGCAGGCAGATGGGTTTCCTGACAGTGCTGTGGTCTCCATGGCAACCTTAGGTTGACTCTGTCCAGGCCTAAAAAGTGTGGACAGGCTCTCGGTGTCACCTGGACCCAGAGAGGACCCAGGACAGGACAAATTGGCCTGACCTTGGAGAAATGAAGATGAGGTTAGCACCCGAGGCGTGGGAAGATTCTCCCACGTGTCCATCAGCAGAGACGTCTGAAGTCGCCAGCTGTAAAGATGTTCCTGTGAGTGCTGACAGCGGGCTTTTCAACTGGAGTGGCTGTGACACGTCCTTTCCTGCCTCTGGGTTTTAAGAACTGGTGGACTCTTGCCAACCTCTAATCTATTCCGCTGATAAACGACTTATAGAGTGCCCAGCATCGATCCTTCCTGAGGCATCACACTTGCCAATGAAATCCATGCCCATCGAAGTGTGTGTTGCTTGCTTGCATTTCCTGTAATAGATCCACAGCAGCTAAGAGCAAATCTTCTCATCCTCCACAGGGTCAGCTGCTGCTTTTCACCCACATTCCAGTTGTAGGCATGTGCCAAGCTCAGGGCACTGGGTGAGGGTAGGGCTATAGAAAGGAGGTATGCGGCTCAGCTGGGGTGAGGAACAGGGCCGTGACAACAAACGGCGGTGCAAGGTGGCCGACGATCCACAGTGACAGTCCAGACAGTGAGCACCACAGGAACAGAAGGAGCAGCCTTGGGACCAGCACGGTGTGACCAGGGAGAGGCTCCTGGGCAGGCTGGACCTGGGCTGGTGGCCAGGCAAACAGCAGACTCCCTGGAGAAGAAGGGCTCAGCACATGGATCCGGAAAGTGACACTGGAAGGGGAGGGTCTGGCCTCCTAGGTGTCAAGCTGAGAGCTCACCAAAATTCCAGGGACTTCTCGTTTGGTCCTGATGGTCTGGTGAGAGATAAGCTCAGGCAGATGCTGGGAGAGAAGCATTTAAGGGCACAAGGCAGGCTCCAGGGAGGGGGTGCTCAGCCCCAGGCCCGGAGGTTTGAAGGGAGAGGCTTCTGAGAGACAGTCTGGAGCTGAGTGTCAAGGGGAGCTTTTTTAGCGGACAAATAGGTTACATTAATGGTTGTATTTGGCTTCTGGGTTTTGAAACCAAGCAGGGTATAGTTATGGAGGGACTGCTCTGCGCCGCTGCCCCAGAGCAGACTCTAGGAAGAAAGCATGCACACGGCTTGCCCCTGCCCTGGAGGAACTGCCCACCTCATGGGAGAAATGAAGCTTCCATTCTAGCATTCAAAGGTGCATATTGAGGGAGGCTGAGGCAGGAGGATCATAAGTTCAAGGCCAGTCTGGGAAGCATAGCAACTTAGGGAGACTCTGTCACAAAATAAAAAATATAAAAAGGGCTAGGGATGTAGCTCATTGTGAAGGCCCTGGGTTCATCCCCAGCCCCCCAAAGGCTTCATATGGAACTCTACTATTCACTGTGTGCTGCTCAGCTGCTGGGGACCCAGGAGTCAGCAATGTGGGCTAAATCCCCTCACGTCATCCCAGAGAAGAAGGCAGCAGGTGGAAGGAAAGTCCCCAGAGGCGCAGGAGAGGAGCTGTGGGTTCTGACCAGCCTGTCACCGAGCGCCTCAGGAGGGGCTAAGTGGTAGGAGGTCAGGTGAAGTTACAGCCTCACACAGGAGCCCACAAAGGTTGGGTTTGAGTGTTCTAACTCACTGTCCTCATGACAGGGCTTACAGATACAGAAGTTAAGGGATAAAGCGGCCAAGTATCAGGCCCAAAATCTCCTGGTCAGCAAGAGCTCCCTGGCGCGAAGCCCCATCACCCGGTCTCCTTCCTTCCCTTCTCTTCCCTTTCCTTTTCCTTTTCCTTTTCCTTGTCGTTTTGAGACAGTCTTGCTGTGTAGTCTAGGCTGGTCTTGAGCTCACTGTGCAGCCCAGGGTGGCCTCAGCTCACAGCGATCTCCTACGTCAGCCTCCCAGTGCTGGCACCACAGGCTGTGCCACCATGCCCAGCTCTTCCTTTGTCTGGAGCCGGGATCTTGATAGACTCTCCAGTGCCCAGGCTGGGCCTGCTCTGGGACCTTCCTGCCCAGAGAGCTGGGGTTACACTGGGCTGCCACCTGCTCTCTTCACTGTTTTGCCACAAGGGGCCTGCAGGTCCAGGAGGGCAGCAAGGGGTATCCAGATGGCCCATCCCCTCCGCCTGCTGCAGATCCTCCCTGTGGGAACAGAGGGGTGGGGTGCAGCTGCCTGAGGGCTTCAGTGCAGAGAGGAGGCATTGCTTCCAAACTCTAGTGCTTAGGGTGCAGGGCCAGGAGCAGCCTCGCAGGGGCCCAGTCCAGGGGTCTGACCTGCCATCTGACCTTCCCAGAGCCTGGGGAGCCTCAGGCTCCCACCGCTTGCTACACTTGTGCCCTGCTGTTATAGTTGATAGGCAGTCTAGAGGTTTGGCTGAGTGAATCAGCAGGAAGGCAGGGTGCTTACTTTGTATACATCCTGTGGAAGAGGAGGGCATGGAGATTCTGTAAGTGCTATACACCCCCTGGGTGGGGGGAAGCAGTTTACAACGGAAGGGAAGGAAGGAGGCTGCTTGCTGCCATTCCTCCCTTTTGCTCTTGTGGTTTGTGCTGTGTTCTGCCACCATGGCCATGTGCCACTCTGCCTCTGAGCCAGCCAAGTATGGACTGAAATCTCCACAAACTGTAAGCTAAATAAACCTTCCCTTCCTTCATTTTGGGTGTTGGGTATTTTGTATCAGCAATGAAAGAAATGCAACCAAGACACCCGCTTTACATTTTGATGACAAGTTGATGAGGAAAATGGTTGCGGTGCAGGGCCGGGCATTCCTCATAATCTGCAGCGATTCCTCTGTGTTTCCAGTCCCCTCACCTGATGACAGATGACAGCATTGAAGCCTTGACAAAAAAATAACATGGCTGTGGCAGCCTCAGTGGCCCAGGCATGAAATGAAATTTAACATTGTCGTATGCAAACAAGGTCCTGTCATTGTGAGTCTGGCCAGGCAGATCTGATCTGAGGGTAAGGTTTTGAGAGAGGAGCAGGAGAAATGAAATACGGAGTAGGGTAATAATAAAAAGAGTCTGATGATTTTGAGGAGGCCTTTGGGTCTTCTGGGCCTTTTCTTTCTCTTCTTTCTTTCTTTCTTTTTTTTTGAGACAGTGTCTTCCTGTGTGATTAGGCTGGCCTTGAATTCACTGTGTAGCCAAGGCTGGCCTTGAAATCTCAGGGATCCTTCTGCCTCAACCTCCGGAGTGCTAAGATTACAAGTGTGTGCCACCCTGGCCAGCTGGATCTCTGTGTAACCTCGCTTCCTCTACGTTTTGACCATGTGTTTGTGAGAAATACAATTTTCTCATCGATTCACACTTCATTAACCATTCCAATAAGCCCTTATTCACAGAGTTAACTGGGTCAAATAGCAGACACACAGGCTATACAATGACTCACACCAGAGAAAAGGTGCTGGAGTCAGAGGAAATTGCTGGACAAATACATTTTCCTTTTTAAAATTTTTAAAATTTTTTATTGTTTTATAGACAAATAAATTTTCATAGATTATGATCCCGAGGAGCCAAAAAGCCATAAATAAATACAAAAATGCACAAAGGGACCAAAGGCAAGAGGGGAGGAAAGTCATGGGGCAGCCGAGATACACTGTGACCCCTGCGCCTGGCCCTGGGAGATGGGGTGCCGGCAGCTCTTAGAAGGTAAACATAAAAATGCGTAGCTTCTCCGCTCCTGCGTGCTGTCTTTGGGCAGGCATCATCGTGCAATGATTAAATATGCTGCATTCATGGTGCCTCCAGGCTCTGAGCTTTCTTTGGAGTTAAACAGTGGCTCTTTGCTCACATGTTGGACAGGTTTTAGGGCAGCAGCCCGAAGCTCAGCCACCCCCCCCACCCTCTGTGCAGGGAGCTCAGGGGGCATCTGCTCACTTCTGTACCCTGGCCTCAGAGCCTGGTCAGCCCTGCTAATGTCAGCAGTGAAATATACGTCAGCCCCACAGATCTCAGGTTAAAAATAAAACCTTCCACCCTGGGCACTGCAGGTTTGGAGATCGCCACCTCCACCAGCCTGTTTCGAAGCTGGTTCACTGAGCTCCATGTCAGTGCCCTGCATAAACGAGGGTCCCAGAAAAAGGAAGGGGAGCTGCAGTGGTCTCCATCCAGATGTGGGGAGGCCGAGTTGGACTTGGGTCTCAGCCCACACTGAGGTCCTGGCCTGGGTCTGTGCAGCTCCTTCTGTGGCAGGGCAGTGGGGCCCTCGACACTGGTGAAAGGCCCCGCGTTCACCTCCCATTCCTAGCTTTTGCATGTGGACGATCTCAGAGGACGTCGGCCTTTTGCTGTGAGACTGACATCCAGGAAGTGAAAGGAAGAGGTAATTGCACACTTGTTTTTGAGAGACAAGGTCGTGTTATGCAGTTCAGGCTGGCCTTGAGCTCACTACGTAGCCCAGGCCTGGAAGTCCCAGCAGTCCTCCTGCCTCAGCCTTCTGAGTGCTGAGATGACCGTCGTGCACCACCACAGCCAGCTAACTGCGCACTTTGGCACCTTCACTCTTCCTTCTCCCGACCGTTCTTGAATCTTCTGTTTTCATTTCCTCCGCCTTTTGTTTTGATTTCCTTCACCTCTGTCTCCTTCCCCTCCCTCCCTTCTGACCCTTCTTGCACCTGCAGAGCCAGGAGCTGAGTGTGCACGTCCAGGCCCAGGGCCTCCAGAGCTTGTCTTTGAGTGGACTCCTCGCACTGAGCCTTGCTGGGTTCTCGTCTGGCGGGCAAGTCCACGCTGACCCGGAAGCCCATCAGCCTAGGGAAGGATACCTTGACACTGGGGGCTTCTCTTCAGTGGACTGCAGGGTGTGGGAATCTCAAAACCAGCTTTGGTCTCCTTTCCACCCTGGGCAGCAGTGTTGTTTGGTTGAAGCTACCAGGGTCTGCTCTGCCTTGGGTGACAGCATTTCCCAGGGCTTCTGGCAAGGAGAAGAGCCTTGTATCCCTCCCAACTGGATTTTCTTTTTCAGGACTGGGAGTTGAACACAGGGACTTTGCACCAAGCCATATCCCCAGCCTTCTCCACCTTTAAAAATTGTTTTTTTTTCTGGTACCAGGAATCAAACTCAGGACCTTGGACTTGCCGGGCAGGCATATGTGCCACTGAGCTATATCCCCGGCCTGCCTTTTAAAATCTTGAGACAGGGTCTTGCTAAGATATCTGGGCAGTACTTCAACTTGTGAGCCTCCTGCCCCCGCCTCCCAGAGGGCTGTCATAAGCGTTTGCCACCGCACCTACTTTCAGCTGGATTTTCAGATATTTCTATCTGGATAATGTGCTCTTCTCAACTAGGAGTGCAGGGGGCCGGTTAGAGGGGGAGATACAGGCACATTTGATACCCAGACACATTTGGTGGGTCAGGGGGAGCGTGCTGGCTCACCCAGGGAGGGCTGGTGATTTCGGGATGGGTAAGGCTGGCTCAGGTTGCTGGCAAAGCTCCCAGATGACCTCTCTTGCAGCTGCCTAGATCTAAGCCCCTCAGATGGGACTGTGCACAGAAACCATGGCAGGTCAGTTTGTTTGTTTGTTTGTTTGTTTGAGACAAAGTCTCCGTAGCTCAGAGAGGCCTTGACCTCTCAGCAGTCCTCCTGCCTCAGCTTCCTGAGTGTTGAGATTACAGGCATGTGCCACCATGCTAGACTAAATTGAAAGAAGGGATTTTTCTTTGTACTGAACCCAGGTGTACTTTTGCACTGAGCTGTGTCTCCAGTCTTTTTAACTTTTATTTTGAGCCAGGGTCTCTCACTTGCTGAGGCAGGCCTCGATCTTGTGATCCTCCTGACTTAGCTGGCTGCATAGCCAGGATTATATAGCCATGCTCCACCTGCCCAGCTGGGGTCTCTCTAACATGCAGACTCCAGTCCCAGAGCTGTGGAAGGGGCTGGAGCCTGTGCACACGGATGTGGGGTCCCAGGCAACACTGGCGGGACCAGCACAACACAGCAGGCAAGGCCTGGTGGTTGCCCAGGACTTTGTGGGTCTGCTGGTATCTGGGGCCTTGGTCAGGAGGGGGAGGGGAGGCGGGGAGGGGAGAGGCAGAGGTGGCTGAGGGTGGGAAGCCGCATCCTTCCCTGGCACCCCACGGGCAAAGTGATGCCATTTCCAAGAAAGCAGGAGTGAGTATTGGTCTGTAGATTTGATGTGTACACTTCAAATGCAGATTTATTTAGAGAGGAAAAGCAAACCGGTGGGTGTGTGCCACAGAGAGTGGAGGGGAGAGTGGCGGGGTCACAGGGTGAATGGCCCGTGTTAAGTGTGTTCTAGGATGGGGGTGCTCGAGGGCAAAGCACAAGGGCGTCCCCAGTCAGCTTTTGTTGAGGAGCTGAGGAGGGGCAGACGCTGACCTGCTGGGCTGCAGGGGAAGCCCGTTCGCTTTTCCCGGCCAGAGCATCCCACTGCCTGCCTGTCACCCCCCCATCAGTGCCAGGAGCCCCAGACCAGGGTGGGGGTCAGGATCCATTCCCAGTTGAGCTCAACCTTAGAGAGATGCCGCCTGCTTTCTGCCTTGTGTTTTTCCTAATCCTGACAGGACTCCGACTGCCCACATGTGAGCAGTTTCTCCCTGCTTAAAATGATACCGAATTAAGTTCTCCTCCCAGCACCTAACAGGGATTTCTTCTGCTGTCAAGCTGGTCTCTAGCATAACGGTCTTCTGCGCTGGAATCCAAAGACCAGCGCTGTGCCACAGTCATGCTCCCGGGGATTCCTCCAAGTTGGGGCTGGGGAGAAGAATGTTTTTCTAGGATTTTCAAATCTGGGGAAAGATAGTTTTCTCTCTTGGTGTGGTTTTGTTTTAGCACCTCCTCCCCTTAAGAAAGGGTTCCTCACAGCTTTGGTTTACCATCCCCCACCCCCAACCCCCGTAATGGGAGAAGTAACTTTTCTCGCTTGTGGTGAGAGTCAGGAAGCACTGAAGCTAAGGCATAAGGCACTGCTCACAAGGCTTCCCTTCCTCTTGCTCTGATTCTTGTTTCTTTCTCTTCCTAAAATACCTTAACGCCCAGGCTTCCTGGCACTCTCGCAGCCTTCTGCAGTCATTCAAGAAGAGTCCGCTGAGCCTTTGTTCTGAGGCCAGCATTGTACACTGAGAGGATGCAGTTGAAAGACTGCGCTACCCTCCTGGGGGTGTGCAGGCGGATGGTCCAGAAACTGCCTGGTGGCTGCGGCGGAGATGGTGGTGCACACCCACAATCCCAGCACTGGGAGGCCGAGCGGGGAGGATTCCAGAGAGTTTGAAACCACCCTGAGGTATAGGGCAAGACCCTGTCTCAAAAAACAACACAAAAGCAAACCAAACAAAAAAGAAGCTGCAGCTAGGCATGGTGGTGCACACCCGTAATCCTAACACTCAGGAAGCTGAGGCAGGCGGACTGCCACAAGTTCAAGGCCAGCCTGGGCTATGTAGTGAGTTCAAGGCCAGCCTGCACTACATAGTGAAACCCTGTCTCAAAGAAAAAGTAGAAAAGAACAACAGAAGAATCATGTAAATAAGCAGTAGATTTTCTGATGTGTGTACAGTGAAATCTGGTGTGTGTACAGTGAAACTTGGCGTGTGTACAGTGTCTTCCTGACCGTGGGTCAGGGAAAGGCATCTGGAGTACTATAGAGAACACGCCCCTTAGAACTGCCCCAGGGTGGCTCCTAGGCTGGGGAGCGAGGGCTCCTCTTGTGCTCTGGCATTCTCAGGTTGGTAGCTGCTCGCTGGGACATTGCATTGGTTTAGAGCGTGTTCTTACTTGGCGAGAAAGTGTCACCCTGGATTAGCAGAGTCCAGCTGGGATTTACCTCAGGGGCCTGTGAACACGTGGCCTCATGCTCACTGTCCCCACAGAAGATGCTCTCTGCGCCCTTGATGAGGGGCTGCAGGTGGGGGAGCTGTGCCTGGTCACACAGAGTGGCCAGCAGGAGAGACTTCCTGGGGCGACCAACCCCTAGTTGGAAAGGCACATGTGTGTACACACATAGGCTTAGATTCCTATTTTGTTATGGTTTTTTCCAGTAATAGGAAACTCTTACACAAAAGCCTATAGGATTATCATTTTTGTTTTGTTTTGTTTTGAGATGGGTCTTGCTATGTAGTTAGGCTGGCCTTGAGCTCACTATGAGGTTGGCCTGAAACTTGAAGTTATCCTCCTGCCTCAGCCTCCTGAGTGCTAGCAGTTACTATTTGTTAATGAGATACATTAAAATGTTTTTTTTATTTTAAAAACATAAAAGTACAAAAACATATTGACAAACAGACACCAATTATCATAAAAAATAGTACAATCACAACTAATCTATAGACAAGGTGATATGGTCTCAACAGTGGTTATTGCTTTATCCATTGATATCTTCGAATTGTAAATGTATGAACCCATATACAGACATGCAAATTTAGTCAGACAGT